>CM076577.1:230551097-230796489 GCA_034641835.2 Pinus albicaulis | reverse complement strand
CGACATTTAGAGAAAAGTGTCGCAATACTGACACTTAGACAAAGTGTCGTAATTGCGACGTTTGGAGGAAGAAGTCGCAATTGCGACACTATGCCCCAAAGCGTCGATATTGCGACGGATGCCTCCAAATGTCGCAATTGACTCCAAACGTCGCTATTATATGTTTTACGAAGATATGGTAAGGAACTCTCTCTTGTTCTTCTTAGAAATAATTATATATAATTTTTTTTTTTTTTCAAAATAGATTAAAAAAATTATATGAGAAAAATTATTAATTCATCAATATGTGTGTGTTTGTTGTGAGGAATAATTTCATAGTTCAACTTAATGGTTCATTATATAATCATGTGAGCATCACCAATGATATATCTTAAAAAGAAATTGAAAAGCCATGTGTACAAAATCGATGTATACTCTAGAGAGTGGTTCTCATATCACTATGTAAATTGTTGTATGCTACTTCAACAAAATTATAAGATAAACTGTAACACACATCATATATGGACCATAACAATTTCCATACAACTAATTTGTTTTAGGATACATGTGGCATTCTAGGGGTAAATTCTATATGATGTGTATATCAATCTATTAGGTGTTGGTAAGTTGTGAGTATCTAAGAAATGATAAGTAATATCCATACATCATGATCTTGTAATATGATTATAAATTGTGTCTATAATTTCCATAAAATGTATAAATGATTTGTTTTAAAAAAATCAACACAATCAACCCTAAACAATGCTCATGATGTGGAATGTCATTGGCGAAACCAAAATGATGGTCACATGTCCCATTTCTATGGTAATGGTGATCATATATATGTTGTAGTGACACTTGATGAGTAATTAAATAAATCTCAGAGTGTGACTCATTGTGCCATATTTTTTTAAAGCATGATTTGTTTTCCTAGTTTTTACTAATTTGTTAACATATTTTATTCATTTGGAAAGATAATTAATGATGCTTTAAGTAATTAGGACCTAATGAGAGATCATCTTCACATCTTCACTGAAATATATTTGCTAATTGTAGTCACTATATGGACCGCACATTCATGCTACTTAAGAAAAATTCAAATATAAACTATAATACACATCTTATATCTGCCATAACAATTGTCATACAACTTATTTACTTCTAGATACATATGAAATACTTCAAGTAAATGCCATATTATTTGTATACCAATATAGTAGGTGTTGGTAAGTTATGAGGATCTAAGAAATGATAGGGTATCCACACATTAGTAGTGCCCTGGTGAATTTTTTGCATAATTTTCTATTTGTTGTAATTTTGTTGCCCGGATTTGTTATAGATTTCAAATAATATATACAATTATCTACCAATTGTTCTTTATAAAGAAGAAGTACAATAAGTAGTCACCTAAAAGTGAGCCATGTGAAAATATTGGTAACATGAGTAACCCGGTAAGCTGTAAATGAAAAGTGAATAACCTCCACTCACCAACAAGTGGCAGGCAGGGTTGGAATTTGGATTTCTCTTTACCCGTCACACAATTTTTTTTGACATTTTGGTCATTATTTTTCTAGTCAATAAACGTTACGTTTAAAATTTTGCACTTCATTAATGATGTTCTCGTAATAAATTAACCCTTCACCAATAAAAGTTGATTAAAAAAATTGAACGCTCTTCCATTTTCTTTGGATTTTGGAGTGTGATATATCTGTGTCATGGAATTTTAATACCTAAAGTTTCAAGAGAAATAACTGATTCTTTTCAAACTAATATTTCCTAAATATATGCTATGATCTACTAAAAATTACTTCAAAAATCAAGTAACCTTCCAATATAAAGAAAAAAACATGAACGAGCTTTCCATAAATTGCAATAAATTTATGTTTGTTATTAATATTGCATAATTTGTCTTATAAAAATTGCATAATCGGACTAAGAAAAAATCATCAGTGCATTTTTTATTGTTGTTGTGATTAAAAAAACGAGCCAAAGAACGATAAGACACTTAGAGAAATCAATCTATGTATTATTTCTCACAAAATCATGTTGAGTAGTGGAGACTAAGCACTAGATTTTTTCTGTCCTCAATCTCTCTATTAATTATGTCTATGTAGTTATAAGAATAACAAGCCAAAGAAATCTCAGGCTTCTAGAGAAATTAGTCTCTGTGTGCAGAAATTGATGATTACTGTTGACTAAATGTTATACCATTTGAAATTGCTGAGCGAAATTAATCAGGCCATGATGTACCCTTTGTCAGTATCTATTTTATCATGTATGAAAGTTTTTTTTTCTAAGTAAAAGTAATTCTATTAACAAAAGGAGTACAGTACAGTGGGCCGAAGCCTGATCATTGCCGAGTGCTGTGGCATTTGAAACAAAAAACCATAGTTTGAAGACTGCCCTGCAAGAGGGAAACCAGTTTGAAACAGTTCATTTGAAAAATCCCGCGCAGGGGAACCAGAGAATTGTAGTACTGGAGACCATATCGAAGCAAAAAAAACAGATGCTTTTTCAGACACAGTAGGAAACACATGAATAGGCCCATTAGAATGGGTAGAAATAGAGCAAAAAACCAGAGTGAAGAGGAGGAACTACTCATCAGGAGGTTCGTAGACAACTCTGCACCAGAGTTCATCTGGTTCCTCGTCAGCATTATACAGGTCAGCAATAGAATGGATCACCTTCCCGGGAGGAGGAGGAGTAATCTGCGCCTCGCTCGCTTGCACTGCGTCTTGCCTCTCAGTAGGTTGACCCACCGCTTCCTTGTTCGCCAGGTCTTGCGTGGCCTTGCTCATCTGACCCTGCACGTCCGCACTATCAGGGTGCTTCAGCCCAACAAACTACGCTGAATCCTGAGTCGCCAAGAGGCTGCATTCCGCCGGGTGAGAACTGGGAACAATTTCCTAAGGCTCTTCATGAAAGACAACCGTAATTGAGGCAATCACCCTGGATCGATTGAGAGTGTTGTTAAATGAAAAATGAGCAGTGTGGGTTTGAGCAGGAGGAGCGGAAGGAGTGGGGGAAGCAAGGCGACGGCCTGAGCAGAGAAGGCGCCCTCTAGGTTGACTGTCATATTGGGAGGTAGACGCAGAGGAGGTGCCAGAGGTGGAGGGAGAGCGTCGAAATTGGCGCCTCGTGGAGTCTCTTCGGCAGCGCATTCTCTGCCTGAGGCGTGGCATAGTCGCACTCGAGACAGCAGGGCAGGGAGGTAAAATATGGACAGAAGACTGAGGCGAGAGGGGCAACAGGGTGAAAAAAGCAAGCTTGCAGGAACCAGCGTGGGAGAAGTGGAGATTTTCTCCAAAATCCAAACAACAATTGAGACAGCTCCTCTTACCAGTTACAGTGCGAACATTAGAAAGCCCTGTTCCTGGAGTGCACCACAGATTCATAGGCGGGGGAATTCTGTTCAGACTAGAGGGACGATCCATAATAACAACCCAGTCTACCGTGCAACTGTGAATCGACTGCAATAAACCACCATAAGTATGAACTGGAGGCTGAGCCATGTCCCGGCATGCGAATGTGTATCGAGGAGCAAGACTATGGTTGATTAGAGCCCTAGGAGTAAATGGCATTAAATGCCGATCAGTCGACATTAAGAACTGAATGACAGCACTCTTGCAGGTCGGCAAGTAGCTTCCCCTTATGCCACACCCCCATCCCATCACGTTAAACACTACCAACTTCAGCCGCATCCGGGTTCTCATGTATGAAAGTTGATGTACCATTGAAAGTTTAATAATTCTATTGAAAGTTTAATAACTATAATAACTATATATATATATATATATATATAGATATATATATATTTTTTTAATTTAATGATTAATAATAATTAAATTAAAATTCTTAAAAGACAAAATAAAAGCCTAATAATCACGAACTATTATGATAATTTAAAAATATAGAAGTCGGGCTGAACATAGTTACAAATATACCAAGAAAAGAAGAGTGCATGTGCATGATAACCTCTTTCTTGACAACCTATGAATGCCATTCTCAATGAAGACTCAAGACTCAATTGGATTGGATTGTGTATCAAAACAGTAGGAATGAATCAAAGTTCAATGAGTGAATAACTTGATCGAGAAAATTTATAGGGAAAGGTAACTTGACTATCAATCTACTAAACCTCACTTCCATGATTAAAAAAACACCCCCACCTTCTCACTGGTCCCATCATGGTCCACCTATTGAAAAACAACCAACAAATATTATTTTTTATATATTTTTGCATGGCCATTGGACAATGATTTACTATGGTTTTCCTAATAAATTCCAATGGATGATTATTCAAAAATATTGAGAATTAGTTTAGTCTCAAGGCATAGCCAAGAGTCTTACTGGATAATTATAGATTACCTCTCCATTAGATGATTGTACATTTTTCATCTACTTTTTCACGTGAATTTCAGTTGATGCTAGATCTTTGCCTTCTATTTCTTTAGTGAAGCTAAGAGTTAACTTTGATCTTACATTAATAATAATACTTGCATGAATATCCATGCTTTTATACTTCCCCACTATGGTCAATGTTGATGTATGGCCTTGGCCCATTGATCTTACAATTAACTCACTATTCATATTCAATTTTCTCCAGTTCAGCCCAATAAAATAAGGAAAACAGAAAATGAAGTTCTGATTTATCTTTCCAATGCTCCTACATAATACAAATAGTCTTAAAAACAAATTAATATATATATTGTCATCATTCATGCTAAAATCAGTTTGAATTTTTATAATGAATCTACTTACAATTAATATATTACATTGCTCACAGAATAAGAGATAATTTAGAACTATGATTTCACAATAATAAATTATCGGGCTCCCACAGGGCGATGAAGTTGGTCGGATGTGACCCTTCTGCAACAGCTCCTGAATCTGCCTCTTGATTTCATCGTTCTCCAAAACAAAGCACTGATAGATCGGTTCGTTGGGTAGCAGCGCACCTGGGGTCAGATCAATCGGGTGCTTGACTTGACAGTGTAGAGTAACCCCTGTGGGTGAGGTGAAAATGTCCCCGTACTCCTCCACAACCTTATCCATTTGTTGTTGTCGTGCAGAGGAGCCTTTTCTGGAGGTCGTGGCCATAGTCTTCTTCTTTCCCTGGGGGCAGATCATCAGGAAAACGAATTTCCTAGTTTGGGAAATGAGCTTACTGCATTGTTTTGCAGTAACCAAAGAGATAGTAGTAGGAGGTGGTACCTCTGGTATCCTGTACAACTTATTTCCCAAAGTAACAATAACAGCACAAGGTCGAGACTCATACATTGCATGACGCTTCCACAAGTATGGTTGTCCTAATAATACATTAGAAACTTCAATAGGAACAACGTCGCATAGTACCTCATCCATGAAGGGCTTGATGCTATAGGGAAGGCGGCACTGCTGGTTGACGCGGAGATCTTGTCCTTGGTGAAGCCACCCGATGGTGTATGGATGTGGGTGAGCTGTGGTCGGCAAGCCCAACTGCTTCACGGTATCTTCCGAAATGAGGTTCTTTTGGCTCCCATTGTCGACAATGAACTGTACCGGGGAGCCCTTTACCCACATCTGGGAGTGGAAGAGATGTTCCTCCTTCTGGATCTTTGTAGTGGCAACAGTGGCATTGGGCTCCGCATCAATAATCTGTTTTCCTTTTTCATTCCCCTTGTCAGGTTCTGATTTAGATTCAGAGCATGCATCTGACTCAGAAGCTCACATCTCGGCCACCAGCGACTACTTGGCCCGACACTCACTTGTGTTGTGAGTGGAGCTCTTATGGAACTCACACCACTTTCCTGTGTCCTTCTTTGGCTTTGCGGTGTTGTTCTTTGCTTGTGGCTTCGACAGGTTGTCTTGAGTCACTGTGCCTTGGCTCTATCCTTTGTTCTGTGGTTTGGGAGCACCTTTCCCTTGCTTTTGATTCGCAGATCCAAAGTCTCGCTTCTTTTTTTTGAATTTATGCTCAATCTTGGAAGCATACCGGTATGCCGTACTAAGCGAGGAGATGTCGAGGAACTCCATTTCCTCCTAAATGTATCTGTGCAGACAAATGCGATACTTTAGCACCAGATGTTTCTCTGAATCTTTGATACCCAACTTGGTGCGCAGGGTATGGAACAGATTCGTCAACTCATGCACATCTTGATCCCTTTGTTGCCGCAGCATGGTCCATTGTATGTACTTGTCCTCATAGCTCCCCACGGGATAGTATTGTTCCTTGACGACGTCTCAGAAAGAATTCCAAGTGGGTACGGCTGAGAATAGAGAGGGTTCTGTCTCGTCCTTTTTCTCACAGTGGCTTTCCCACCAGTCCTTGACATGGGGGGCAGCTTTGAGGAGTGCAAAAATAATCTTCTCCCTATCGGAAAAGTCATGAACCGAGAAATATCCTTTTAATAGATTCAACCATCTATCTACGACATCTGCATTTATTTGACCCTCAAATATGGGAATGTCAAAATTTACTTGTACCTTAAAAGGATTCACACCTCCATAGTGGCTGCTGAATGCAGATGCGCCACCGGTGGGTAGCTATTGAAGGATCTGGACAAAGTTATCCATCATCGCGTTCCTTTGTTTTTCGAGGGCCTCCTTGAACAATATTTTGATAGGATCTCTTGCTCCCTCATCTTTCTTTTCGTCCCCCATGGGCGTCCGTCAGGGTTTGCGAGGCTGATCTTGCAAAGGTTCCACCAGATCGAGCCCTAACTCCTTATACCCCGACCTCGTTGGGGACATGCAAAGAAGGACGAGAAAAAGCAGACCACTCTGATACCACTGATCCAAATTTATGCAGGAACGCAACAGAATAAACAAGTTACAAAGATACCAAGAAAAGAAGAGTGCATGTGCATGATAACCTCTTTCTTGACAACCTATGAATGCCATTCTCAATGAAGACTCAAGACTCAAGTGGATTGGATTGTGTATCAAAATAGTAGGAATGAATCAAAGTTCAATGAATGAATAACTTGATCGAGAAAATTTGTAGGGAAAGGTAACTTGACTATCAATCTACTAAACCTCACTTCCATGATTAAAAAAACACCCCCACCTTCTCAGTGGTCCCATCATGGTCCACCTATTGAAAAACAACCAAAAAATATTATTTTTTTTTATATTTTTGCATGGCCATTGGACAATGATTTACTATGGTTTTCCTACTAAATTCCAATGGATGATTATTCAAAAATATTGAGAATTAGTTTAGTCTCAAGGCATAGACAAGAGTCTTACTGGATAATTATAGATTACCTCTCCATTGGATGGTTGTACATTTTTCATCTACTTTTTCACGTGAGTTTCAGTTGATGCTAGATCTTTGCCTTCTATTTCTTTAGTGAAGCTAAGAGTTAACTTTTATCTTACATTAATAACTATACTTGCATGAATATCCATGCTTTTATACTTCCCCACTATGGTCAATGTTGATGTATGGCCTTGGCCCATTGATCTTACAATTAACTCACTATTCATATTCAATTTTCTCCATTTCAGCCCAATAAAATAAGGAAAACAGAAAATGAAGTCCTGATTTATCTTTCCAGTGCTCCTACATAATACAAATACTCTTGAAAACCAATTAATATATAAATTGTCATCATTCACGCTAAAATCAGTTTGAATTTTTATAATGAATCTACTTACAATTAATAGATTACATTGCTCACAGAAAAATAGATAATTTAGAACTATGATTTCACAATAATAAATTATCGGGCTCCCACAGGGCGATGAACTTGGTCGGATGTGACCCTTCTGCAGCAGCTCCTGAATCTGCCTCTTGATTTCATTGTTCTCTAGAACAGAGCACCGATAGATCGGTCCGTTTGGTAGCGCCGCACCTGGGGTCAGATCAATCGGGTGCTTGACTTGACAGTGTAGAGGAACCCCTGTGGGTGAGGTAAAAATGTCCCCGTACTCCTCCAAAACCTTATCCATTTGTTGTTATCATGCAGAGGAGCCTTTTCTGAAGGTCGTGGCCACAGTCTTCTTCTTGCCCTGGGGGCGGATCATCAGGAAAATGAATTTCCTGGTTTGGGAAATGAGCTTATTGCATTGTTTTGCAGTAACCAAAGAGATAGTAGCATGAGGTGGTACCCAGTACAACTTATTTCCCAAAGTAACAATAACAGCACAAGGCCGAGACTCATACACCGCATGACGCTTCCACCAATATGGTTGTCCTAATAATACATCAGAAACATCAATAGGAACAGCGTCGCATAATACCTCATCCGTGAAGGGCTTGATGCTATAGGGAAGGTGGCACTGCTGGCTGACGCGGAGATCTTGTATGGATGTGGGTGAGCTGTGGTCAGCAAGCCCAACTGCTTCACGGCATCTGCCGAAATGAGGTTGTTTTGGCTCCCATTGTCGACAATGAACTGTACCGGGGAGCCCTTTACCCACATCTGGGAGTGGAAGAGATGTTCCTCCTTCTGGATCTTTGTAGTGGAAATAGTGGCATTGGACTCCGCATCAATAATCTGTTTCCCTTTGTCATTCCCCTTGTTAGGTTCTGATTCAGAGTCAGAGCATGCATCTGACTCAGAAGCCCGCATCTTGGCCACCAGCAACTGCTTGGCCTGACACTCACTTGTGTTGCGAGTGGAGCTCTTAATATGGAACTCACACCACTTTCCCGTGTCCTTCTTTGGCTTTGCAGTGTTGTTCTTTCCTTGTGGCTTCGACAGGTTGTCTTGAGTCACCGTGCCTTGGCTCTGTCCTTTGTTCTGTGGTTTGGGAGCACCTTTCCCTTGCTTTTGATTCGCAGATCCAAAGTATCGCTTCTTCTGTTTGAATTTCTGCTCAATCTTGGCAGCATACCGGTATGCCGTACCAAGCGAGGAGATGTCGAGGAACTCCATTACCTCCTAAATGTATCTGTGCAGAAAATTGCGATACTTTAGCACCAGATGTTTCTATGAATCTTTGATACCCAACTTGGTGCGCAGGGTATGGAATAGATTTGTCAGCTCATGCACATCTTGATCCCTTTGTTGTCGTAGCATGGTCCATTGTATGTACTTGTCCTCATAGCTCCCCACGGGATAGTATTATTCCTTGACAGCGTCTCAGAAATAATTCCAAGTGGGTACGACTGAGAACAAAGAGGGTTCTGTCTCGTCCTTTTTCTCACAGTGGCTTTCTCACCAGTCCTTGACATGGGGGGCAACTTTGAGGAGTGAAAAAATAATCTTCTCCCTATCGGAAAAGTCATGAACCGAGAAATATCCTTCTAATAGATTCAACCATCCATTTACGGCATCTGTATCTATTTGACCCTCAAATATGGGAATGCCAAAATTTACTTGTACCTTAAAAGGAGTCACACCTCCAGAGTGGCTGCTGGATGTAGATGCGCCACCAGTGGGCAGCCGTTGAAGGATCTGGGAAAAGTTATCCATCATCGCGTTCCTTTGTTTTTCGAGGGCCTCCTTAAGAAATATTTTGATAGGATCTCTTGCTCCCTCATCTTTCTTTTCGTCCCCCATGGGCGTCTGTCGGGGTTTGCGAGGCTGATCTTGCAAAGGTTCCACCAAATTGAGCCCTAACTCCTTATACCCCGACCTCATTGGGGACATGCAAAGAAGGATCGAGAAAAAGCAGACCACTCTGATACCATTGATCCGGATTTATGTAGGAATGAAACAGAATAAACACATAACCATAAATACAGAGATGCAGTGGAAATAACACTTCATTTTATTAATATCAAAGAACCGAAATTTGGTTATAGACAGAATGGAAATAAAACTAGCTAAGGCGCGGGTAGCTATCTCTGAGGAGAGATGAGGCAGCTACAGGCCTCTGAACTGAGTTACAATGAGGCTCAAGGGCCTATTTATTATTGAGAAACAATGGAGAACCCTAAACATCCAAAAACCAAACCCTAGGAGATGAAGTTCCAAAACTATGGGCCTCGTTTGGGTAAATTGGTGTTTCAACTTCCCAGGGACGTAACTTTGGCATACTATCTCTGTTTGACACACATGATACATCATTAGAAAGATCAATCCGAGGAATACAAATTTCGCCACGAATATAATTCCGGAACAGAATGATACATAATGATATTCGCTAGAGGCGCGATGCCCAAAAAGCGTCGTTTAGGGCCTCAAAACGGCTCCAGAAGTTCAGGACCCGAAAAACTGCTAAAAATAGTAAGTTGTGCCGAAACTGAAAAACTGAAAGAGACAATGGTGGGGCCCCAAGTGGAATAGGTGGGTGGCCACCAGTATCCACCTGGATCATTGAGTGAGCCAAAAAAGTAACTTTCCTTACTTTTTGAGTACAACCTTGCAATTGCGAAGAGGACTAGTGTTGCAAAATTATTGGTAAGTGGAAATTAAAGGGCGTAAGAACGTTTTTGAAAAAAATTCAAACGTCAAAATTAAGTCTTCTATCCTTCCTAGCACCTCATGGAAAATGGGAATCCGAAAATTCTAGTCGTCAAATATGTGCAAAATGCCTTATGACGGGCAAAATGGAGGACTGGTCCTATGCTGCTACATGAGTTAGGGTTTCATGTGGCAACAGGGAACCTTGTATAGTTTTTCAAGGATAGGAAAGGAGAATATTGTCGGTTAATCATCACATGAAACTTCATCACCATTTGAAAATTGTGTCCTAATTTGAAACAATAAGACTACCCAACTATTTCATTATTTAATTTTGATTGTGTAATACAAAAAAATATCCTAGATAACTTAAATAATGTAAGCACTTTTGCAAAAAATTAGTGGAGATAACCTTCAATTACATTTATTTTGAAGTTCCACTTGCATTTTAAGCCATTTTAATTAGTCTTTCATGGCTATCTAGTAAAAATTTCAACCTCTTGTAGAAATTTGTTTGTCACTTGTATTAGAAATGCAAAAATCAAATGTAAATAAAAATGATTTGAAATACTAAAATTCAAATGCGTGCTACATAAAAATGAGTTTTTAAAAAACTACATTAACGTCTGATATCATGCGCGCATTCGCCCTCAGCTCTTGCAGAACAGCATTCGCCCTCAGCATTCGCCCTCAGCTCTTGCAGAACAACATTCGCTCTTAGCATTCGCCCTCATCTCTTGCAGAAGAACATTCGCCCTCAGTTCTTGCAAAATGGTAAGTTCTTACTGCAGGCCCTTCCTCCTGTAGTAGGGTTGACCCTATTTGGGTTTTTTTGGAGCCTCTGAGAATACAAAGGTTGTGATTGATTACGGGGCACTGCCTATATTTGTGGAACTTCTTACCTCTGGGAATGATAATGTTCGAGAACAGGTAGCATGTTCATTTTAGAGGCATAAAATTATTCTTCCCAACTATCTTTATACGTCTGTAATTTTGGAATTTGATTTAAAAACTTACTACCCAACTTTATTTTGGAATTTGATTTAAAAAACTACTACCCAACTTTGAGTTCAACTGGTGTTCGTGTAAGGCTGTTTGGGCTTTGGGAAATATTGCTGGAGACTCTGCATCATTTAGGGATCTCGCCCTCATTCATGGAGCTCTGAGGCAGGTGCTTGCCCAGTTGAATGATACTGCCAAAATTTCAATGATACGAAATGCTACATGGGCTCTGTCAAATTTTTGCCGTGGTAAACCCCAACCACTATTCGAACAGGTAAGCAGAATACATTTTCTGCCTCTTCTTCTTAGTTCGTAGATACTGTGGATTTTTTTTTATAGATCTTGGTGCTTGGTAGATTTGGACATAATATGGACCTAGGCGCTTGTTCATTACAATGACTCCGTCATCAGGTTTTAGAAAATGCTCAGAAATTTGGGTTTCACAAGGGGATTACCCTTGCTTACAATTATCGATTATCAATCACATTCAAAAAAAGTCTTTCGTAGCATTGCTGAGCTCTTTGTAGGTGAATTTCCGAGGCAATTTCACAATATCTGAACTAAATTTGTCTGTCCTTTTCAATACTCTGCTTGTAACAGAACCAGACAAACAATCTAGTGGCCAATGCAACAACAACAACACCTCCTATTGCAATGCCTGCAATTCACCCTCTCTGCATGCATGAATGACTATGGCACCCTCTTTTGTGAACAGGTACTGGAGCTGAAGGTACTGGTTTCCATTAGGATCGTGGAATTCAGCATCCAAAATAGTATCAAATTCCACTACAATAGTATTCCCCAGCGAGGGCAACAGTTCATTGAGACCTATTGGACTCATCACCCCCAAATAGCCTCCAGGGCTACCCAGAGTGTGATCATCTGGAGCAATAAAAAATTCTCATCCATCCCCAATTGAAACAAGAACAGGACCCACATTGGTTACAGAAAAGGAGAAACACGTTTTGAAAGAAGAAGAAACTTTTGTATTAGGGTCCAGAAATCTAACTGGTCTATTGTACAATGCCCTACTTGCACTTCAAATTGGTACTCCCAACTCCATGCTAAGGCTCACTGTGCCATTCTTCAAATGAGCATCTTAACCTGAAGTTTGATTCCAAAAAACCCAAGTCCCCTGTTCTATGCCCAAGACCTTTGTTACAACGAGTATAGTTCTGAGCGAAATACTTCACAATAGGAAGCAAAAGAAACATCGCAAAATTTCTCCGCTTTAGACTAATAATTTTCTGTGCGAAAATTCAACTGCGGACAGTAAAAACATAATATCAAACACAACCAATCCACAATGGAATTTGAACATGAGGATTTATAACCATAGAAAACCCTCTCCAGGTTAAAAGAATTCCAGAATGGCTTTAAGATTCTACTAATGAGCGCTTACAACACCATAGCAATTACTGTCACAATGAAATCTGCTGGAAGCAAAGCCCTTGTACAGTTTCTACATTTCCACAGTGGAAGAAAGAATCTTGCTATCTCTCATGATCTGGTTCTGTGGTCAAATCCTTTGCTATGGCTGTCTTGTTCTGCTAAACGTGGATCTGTCTTAGCTTTGGCTTTGGTTCTCATTTAGGATCGTGGCTATCTGATCTTGCTGTGGCTTTGACTATACAAACTTGTTCAATAGGAAAATGTTGACTCTACTATATATAGGAGCTTCAATGGGTGCTCTCAAACACTTTTTTGGGCAGCTTTGTTTTGTCTCTGATTCAAGGCAAAACTATGTTGGCCTTGGTTTTTTAGTCCTTGGAACTTAGTTCTCTCATATTTTCCATCCTATCCCCAGTTTGCTACCGAGAAAGACATAACTTCATGATATCAAAATTGACTATTTTTGGCCATTTATCTTTAGTAATGGTACAGCCTTAATTTGGTGCATTCGTACAGTATCTGAAGAGCACTCTCAAGCTGTTATTTAGTATTTTAGCATAACTACTACATTTAACTGCCATGCTCTAATATTTATATCAACCATAAGCATTCTTAAGGTAGTTCCACGTTTGTGAAGCAGAAGGAATGCTTCTGACAGCTTCTTATCATAGTGGTACAATTCTGTCCGCAGTTTATATTTTATAAACCTCCAATTTTCCAAAAGTAGTAGAGACTACAGTTTGCATCTGAAATTTTGGAAAAATCTGTTTAGTATTCTACAGAAAATGCATTAAGAATAAAAAAAGCCCACAATTTGTAAAAAGCCCACAATTTTGTAAAAAGCCCACATTTTGTAAAAAGCTCACAATTTGTAAAATGCCCACTTTTATTTTGTTTTTGCTTATATATTGAGCTCCCATTGAGTTCAACAAGTCTTGGGTTTTCTACACCATTGAGAGAGATTTATTGTTTTCTTTATAGGATAATTTGCATCAATGGAAGAAAACATTGGAGGTGGAAAAAAAATTCAAAAGGGTGAAAGGGGTGATGGCAGAGTTTATTGCCCTTGTAAAAAATGTTGTATGAGAAATAATGTTAGAGTTTTAATAGAAACAGCAACAGTGCATTGTAGGAAATATGGGCACATTGATGGTGGATCGAATGACTATTGTCTCGTGGGAATTAATTATCTATCTTCATTTTTATTATATCGTAAAATTTTATATTATTTTAATATTTTTTTATATGCGCACTAATGTTTAATTATTAATGTTTGTAATTTTCATAAAGGCACAGTTGCCCCCCAACTTTTTGCAGATGATCAACCAGCTTCCACATCAAAATAGTAGTAGATTAGATGATGTTGCACCAATACAAGAGAATATTGCAGCAAATATTAGTATTAGAAATGATGTTGTACAAGGTGAAGAACATGAAGCGAATAATGAAGGTAATTTTAATGATCCCATGGAGGTAGATCATGATGACAGTAATGAGACAGTTCACATTAATGATGGGACAAATCAAATGCTCCAAGACTTGTATGGTGAGTCAGATGATGATGGTGGAGATAGCAGTGACGGTATTTATGATGTACCTCTGATTGGAAGGTCAAGTGAACGACTTTTTGAACACTCAAATGCAACTCTTCTCTCTGCTACATTGTTGCTGGTGAACTTAAAGGTTATGAATAATTTTTCGAACAGATGTATGACACAACTCCTAGGGTATGCAATATGTATATATGATCACATATATGTAAATGTTGATTATTTTCCCTTTTTTTAGTTGTAATAAATGTGTAAAATAATAACTTATATATAAGTTATTATTTTACATATTTATTACAACTAAAAAAAGGGAAAATAATCAACATTTACATATATGTGATCATATATACATATTGCATACCTTAGGAGTTGTGTCATACATCTGTTCGACAAATTATTCATAACCTTTAAGTTCACCAGCTCTCTGCTATTGTTGTTGGTGAACTTAAAGGTTATGAATAATTTGTCGAACAGATGTATGACACAACTCCTAAGGTATGCAATATGTATATATGATCACATATATATAAATGTTGATTATTTTCCCTTTTTTTAGTTGTAATAAATGTGTAAAATAATAACTTATATATATATATATATATATATATATATATATATATATATATATCATAGCTATCAAAACCGGCTGGTCAGGACGACTGTCAGTTGGAACGGGCCTTGCAACCTGGTCAATAGCCTATTCTCACTTGTTTTGGCCAGTTAACCGGACCTAACCGGCCGGTTAAGTAAGGAACCGGCCAGTTCCATACTTAATCGGCCGGTTAGGTGCTCCTCCATGAGTTGCAAATTCCTCAGTGTCTCCTCCATGAGCTGCAAATTCCTCTATTATACTAGCAACAAACTTGTCTAATAACTCATACTCAACACCTTATAGTAGCAACAATACACATGATGACTGATAAATACAAGGTTGGCTAGCATAAAATCCCTGGCAGCATGCAACTCATCAAGTGTACTTGATGACAATTTTTGTTCTCAAAACAATCAGCAGCAACCTTATTTCACACTCAGCTAGGAACTGTCAGACCCTCTCTCTCTGCTCACACATAGCAGCAGCATAAATACAAAACCTTTCACACAGCATACAAGCAATTTGATCATGGCATCAAGACTGATGCAAATGGTTTGACGCCACTCAAGGGACAGCAACATACAACCTAATGAAAATGTGACTGGCAATAATAAATTGACCACTAGAAAATTCCCGCTTGGAAATGCACTAAACTGGCTACTGAGTTTTCTGGGTTTTAATGAATCTTTTCAGTGATAAATTTTGTCAAACACATTGTGAGCAGAATGCTGAAGTTGTAATGCTCTCTCAACTTGTTACAAATAGCACTAATAGTGGGTTTCATAAACCAATTCAATACCTCTAAGTGTTGTAGATGTTTTTCTAGAAATTTATTGGCAAGCAAACATAGATAATGAAGAATACAATATCTTCAAAATGTTGGTCTGATATATATATATATATATATATATATATACTGAACCCAGAATTGTCTTTAAGGCTGATACAATGAATTGACAACAGATCTGAGCAGGGACAGATTGTATATTATAATATTAACTCAGCAATAAAACACAATGAATAATATAAGAGAAACCTGATACATTACTTCAACAAGTTTGCTTATGTATTTTTCGATGATATGTATTGCATTTGGTGCCATTTTGATATATTCACCTTTTCATGGTATATAAGTGAGCAAACTTTTCATATTTTGTCTCTATTGGCTTGGAATCATGGTTGCAAATCTTAAAAATAGTTTTTTTTTTTTTTTCATTTTATTAAAAAATCATTATTTAATGTATTTTTTTTAAAATCGGTTCATTGAGATCTGACCGCTACCGGTTAGACCAGTTCTGCATTTTAATATATATATATATATATATATGATTAATAATCTTTACAAGACACTAGTTTTTGTTTATGTTGTAGATTGTTGGGTGAATATTTGTTTCCATCGCCAAATACTTTACCTAGAACATATCGAGATCTACGTGCTATTATGAAACACTTTGGAATGGAATATAACACTATAGATGCATGTCCTAAAGATCATATTATATATTATGGAGAACATGCGTTGAAAACAGAATGTCCGAAATGTGGTACCAGTAGATATCGAACAGATCAACTAACCAAAAAGGTGCCTCAAAAGGTTCTTCGTCATATTCCCATAATTCCACATTTGCAGCGAATGTTCAGGTGTAACAACATAGCACAGTTTATGGATTTCCATGCAAAGAATAGAAGTGGAGATGGTGTTCTTCGAATGCCTGCAGATGGTTCTGCATTTAGAGAAATTGAGGAAAAATATGTAGATTTTAAAAATGAACCTCGTAATGTCAGGCTTTCATTGGCAGCCGATGGTGTTAATCCATTCGGAGAGCTTAGATCTACTTACTCAGTGTGGCCTATTTTCGTTATCAACAATAACATTCCTCCTTGGATTTCAATAAAGAGGGAGCACATAATGTTGACTATGATTATTCCAGGTATTTGATACATTATTTCTTTGAATGTAACATTTTCATTTCTCTCGTTGTTTGCATAAATATATATTTTATTTATTTACTTACTTATATATACATATATCATGGGAGTAATTATTATGTACCGTAATTTTGAACAATTGGGTAAGTACCAGGTCAAAGATATGAATGTATATATTGAGCCTCTTATCGATGAGCTAATACAGTTATGGCATGGCATCACTATGTATGACATCACTAAACCAATCAAGCAGAAGAGATTTCAATGTCATGGAATGCTTGTATGGACAATTCATGATGCCCCGGGACTAACACATGTTTGTGGTATGTAATATTTCATTGCACTTTAATATAATAAATAATTATCTAAATTAGATATACCATATTGCATGTTTTAAAAATGATCTCATAGTATATTAATTGTTATTGATCCATCTATTGCAGGTCTTCAAACAAAGGGTAGATTTGCATGTCTAGTTTGTAGCCCTAAGATGAAGTATCGTCATTCACCAGACTTAAAAAAGATGGTGTTTGATGAGTTTAGGCACTTCCTCCCTAGGAACCATAAGTATTGTACTACTGAAAAACATATTTTCAATGATAAAGAAGAAACTAGATTAAAACCATGAAGAATGACACCTCAGTTGTGGATGTTGGAATATAACAGAATTAATAATCGTCGAGCAGCTGGTACGTAATTTGTGTGTATATATATATATATTATTTGTTTATGTAATGTTTGGAATTTTTGTTTTAACTAATGAATTTATTTTATTGTATTTTATAATTAATATTGTTCTGATTTATTTTATTCTTTGATATCAAGGTCATCGTCACCGTGAAGGTACTAATATTGTACTTCCACCTGGAATGAAATGTTATCCTTCTAAATTCACGAGGTTGCCCTACTATGAGGACCTAAAGATAGCTCATTTGTTTGATACAATGCATGTCGGGAAGAATGTGACAGAAATGTTATGGCGAACCATAGATGGTGCACATGATAGAGATAAAATTGACAAAATTTGTGCTGACATTGAGAAATCAAATCATGCAATGAAAAGTGTGATCGACGGATCAAATAACAATGGAGGTATAAATTATAACAATATTCCATGGTTATTAACAGAATAACAAAGCAATCATGTAAAAGAGGTCCTTAGAAGAATTAAATTTCCAATAGGTTTTGCTTCAAACATAAATAATATCTTAACGAAGAAAGGTGACTTCAGTGGGGTGAAAACACATGATTGGCATACCTTTGTTAAGGTAATTTTTTTGGTATACATTTTTGTATGTTATTGCTTGAATACATATTTTAAATTTTCCTTTTTTCTATTTAATTTGGAAACCAATAATGATTCATTTTTTATTGTTATAGTATGTTCTACCTGTATCTCTCCCAAACGACTTCGACAACAATGTCAAACAAGTTATATATGGTCTTAGTAAATACATGAGTTAAGTAGTTTTGATTTATACGCAAAATCTAATTGCTACAATTTCTTTTCGTATTTAATGAAATGATGTATTAATTTACTTGTAATGAAATATATATTATGTTTCATTGAAATAACCTTGCGTAATGATTTGTAGATGGTTGTCATTGAAAGAAATCCATCAAGATGAAATAAAGTATTGAAAGAGAGAAATTCCTCGGCTAATGTGTGAAATGAAAAAGTATCTACCTCCAACATTTTTCAATGCACAAGAACACTACTTGATACACCAAGTTGAGGAGATTGAAATGTGTGGACCAGTACACACAAGGTCAATGTGGATGGTCGAGAGGCACTTGAAATCCTTGAAGGCTTTGGTTAAACAAAGAGCACGACCTGAGGGTTCTATGGTGGAGGGATATGTGTTATATCAATCCATGGTGTATATTAGTCATTATCTTCCTAAATTAGCTATGCCAGCCATGAAGGCGGTGGATTTCATTTGGGATGTGAACTCCATCAAAAAATTTGAAGAGGAGCACCTGTTGGGAAAAGGTAGAATGAAGAAAGTGAGAGGTAAAATATTTATTATGTATAATACATATAATGTTTCATTTTTTTACATCATGTATATGATCATTATATTAATTTAGGTCTTATTCTTTCATATTTTATTAATTAATATAATTTACCATGGTTATAAGTAATATTTATTAATATTGGTGAATTATTGTTTTTTTATTCATGTGCTCAAGATTATGAGGCACTACTTTTATACATTGCAAACAATCTTGAGTGGATGAGTGAATGGATTGAAACATGTAAAGCACGTAACGATGGTAGGTTATCATGGCAACTACTATCTGAATTGATTAGATAAGCGTATCGTAGTGGAGATGGGAACGTTACGGACAGGGAAATCGATTTAGCATATGGTTTGAAAGATAGAAAGGTAAGCAATTAATTCACCTATTTTATTCATTGCTTATTTTATACTATATTTATAATGTGACAAGAAGTTTGATTTTTCAGTTAATTTTCATGCTGTGTAAATTATATGTTTAATTATTAATTGAGAATGCATCTTTTTCATGTTTGGCATATTGCAGTTGAAACACCACAAGGCTATGTGGTGCAATGGTTGTCAATTTCGCGTTAGACAGTTGGATGATAACAGGAAAACTTCTGATAGTGGGATAACTGCAGTATTCCATGTCACTAATGTTTCCTCCAGGAGTGACAAACATCCTCGAGAATCTGAAAATAGATATTATGGGTTCTTAGATGATATAGTTGAGTGTGACTTTAATTCCTTCAAAATAGTTTTGTTCGGCGTCAAATGGTATAGGCTACGAATGAATGTACATGATGATGATAGAACACTTATTCAACATGACAATGGATTTCCAATGGTTAAAACATCGCAGTTTGAAGCAGGAAAAGATCGCTATGTTTTTCCAAGCCAATGCGAACAAGTCTTTTACTCAGAGGTTCTAGGTGAGAACGAATGGTCATTTGCTATTAGATATGATCCAAGAGGAAGGCCAGTAGATTATACTGTAGAGGAAGAAGATGATATTGATCAAGAAGAAGATGATGTAGTGGCAGATGAGTAGGAAGATGCATTGACAGACGAAGAAGATATCTTAGAAAATGAACCAGGCATAGGAGATGAGGCAACAATTATTGATGATGATGTCGATGAGGATATTATTGAAAATGACATAATTGATGATGATGATGACATGGTCGATCATTTCAACACCGTTTCTAAATCAGATGTTGATATAGATGTTGATCAGTTGGATGAAGATCAAGAAGATACAGAAGAAGAATATTGATATAGATGTTATGTTCGAGTATGAGCTGGTATGTTATAACTTTATATTTTAATATGTAGGAATTATTGTCTGTTGGGAAAAATACTGAGAGGGGGGGTGAATCAGTATTTAGGGCTGACTGAAAAATTTTCACCAGAGATCTTATTATGCTATTAATTCTTTACTTAGATTATTGCATCATTCTTTTAGTAAACATGTGAAAAGAAATAACAGAATAAGCCATTACACAAAAGGAACACATATGAACACCAGTATTTAAGGTGGAAACCCAATTTGGGAGAAAACCACCGCTGATGTCGTCTCAGTCTTCAATATTTATTATAAAGAAAACATCTTACAATTTTGTGTTGGCGCAGACTCATACCAGCATGCAGGCACCAACCTGCAGAAGGCTTCAACCTTCTCTCGTTCTCCAGCCTCTCCTGGAAGGGAGCTTCGACCCCCTGATTTAACACCAGCTTGAACTGGCAGAAAGCTTCCACTTCTATGCAGAAGACTTTAACCCTCAGATCCACCAAATTTCTTGAATTTCTTCATCAGACTTGCATCAGATCTTTATTATTTCTTTGTTGACCTTCCTAGAGCTTTTTCATTTCCTCGATCAACTCCATAGGTGCATCATGGATTCAGCGTTATCAAACAACAGAGTTCTATCATGCAGATCTCATAAAGAGATTTTTATTTATAACGCCTCTGCATGCACACCTCGTACTATGATTCTCATCATCCAAGATTTTTTATCCATTCTGGCACCGTAGTATTCCTACTAAGATAACTCTTTTCGGATGGCTTGTGTGGCAGGGTAAGATTCTTACCTGGGATAATCTCTGTAAAAGAGGGTTTATAGGCCCCAATCAATGTTCACTCTGCTGTATGAAGGAAGAGAACATGGATCATTTGTTTTTCAACTACCCTGTTACTAAAAATCTGTGGAGTCTATTCTGCCCCATATTTATGGACCCAAATTGGACTGTTACAAATTTCATGACAGCGATTTTGGAATGGGATAAGTCTCATGGAACATACAGATCCCTTCCATTTTATTTTGTTTGGGAGGTGTGGAAAGGATGGAAAAACCTGATATTTGAAGGAAGACCTTTCCATATTCATATCATCTTCTCAAATATCACAAAATGGTTTGCTGATGTTACAACTCCTTCTATAAGGATCACTGATGGATCAATTAGGAATAGGCCTCATGAGATTGTCCTTCCTGCTATTTATTTTGATGGGGCATCAGTGGAAGGCATCATGGGCTATGGGGTGTGGATAAAATTATTGCAGAATGAAAGAATCCATATTTTCTGGAATGGGGGCCCTGGCTCTAATAATAAAGCAGAGATTATGGCTCTCTGGGGTGGCCTCTATGCTGCTTCGAATCTTCAATTGAAAAACCCCCATTTTTATGGTGACTCCAGGATTGTCATTGATTGGATTACACACAGATCGGTTATGCAAACTCTTGTACTACAGGGATGGAGCCAGAGGATTCAGCGGATTTGGAATAATATGAACTGTCCTCCTATTACCCATATATACAGGGAAAGTAACACCAGGGCTGACGCTCTTTCCAAGAGGGGTGTCAATGCTGTTTTTGGAGATATGCATATTTCTCAATTCCAAGATGGTGTACAGATATGGGAATCGACTATTCCTCTCCCATAATTTTAATCGATCCTTTTTTATCTCCTTCCAATTTTGAATAATATAGGCACTGCTATGACTGTTATATTTCGATTTATCTAACAGGTGGTGTTCGAGCACAATACTATTCAGGATCTAGCCCATGGATACACACAATGAAAACTACAAGCGAGAGGAAATTAACTTTCAATATGGGAACATTATTATTTCGCGGATTGAATATGGGTCAGACAATTATGGTACACCTGTCATATCCATCCACAAGCGAGCTTGGCTCATCAACAATCAAAGCGAGCCTGTAAAATTTTTATCTCTGGATGTTTTTGCATTTCTACACCAATCCCAAGCGAGCCTGTCTGAATTATATATCAAGGGAGCCTATGTAAATTTTGACAAAGGAATTTTTTTTCCTATATCGAGTGATCATGCATGGAGACACTTTCAAGCGAGCCTGTTGTAAGTCCCTCTCTTCCGAGCTAGAAAAATTTGGAAGACTTTATCTATCTCTTTCATATGTTTTCTCATGCTGAATTCTTACTTTCTGACTTGTATATCCTTACCATTCCAGTTACATATGTATGATGATGATGTTATATGTATATTTTGTTTGTTTTGTCCATAGGGATGGTCTGTTTTATTTTGGATGGGTACGGCTAACCTACCCGTAATTTTTCTTGCCAAGTACTTTGAATCTTTTCCCTTCATCAGGGATTATATTCGTATGTATTTGGGAATTTGGTCTTTCTCGCTCTGGATTTATTTCAGATGAGAATGAAATGACGATCATGTACTGTTATATTTAATTTCTAATAAAAAAGTTTTCGCCTTTATTGAAACCATGGGTCAAAACCATTCAATTGCTAATGGTATTATTAAAATTCAAACCAATCCAAATTTAAATCCCGATCTTTGTTCTTCCATGCTCGAATTGTCCCAAAGGTAATCTCTATCTCTGCCAAATAATACTATAGCCAAGGTAAAGTACCAATAACGTGCCGCTGATGGTTTTCTTTCTTTTATTTATCAAATTCGTGGAATTTGATAAATAAATATTATTCACAACCTTTGGAAATTAAATATATAATAGAAATTTATAGTAATAACCAGCGCTTTTATGAAAAGGCTTTTAAATAGACCTTTGGTTCCGGCCCCACATACATAATCAACGGCCCAATCAATATAATTTAAAAAACTGGGGCCCATCGCTTACGATCGTTTCCATCCGACGACGAAGAACACATCGCTCGGCATCAGATGATCCGATGGATACCGTTCGTTGATGATGCACGGATGATAACGCGCGATGGCGCGCCGTACCTTGGGTAACTTTCGCGCATCTATAGCAAATGAACACCGTCCGATGACCCCTTCCCAGATCAATGGTGCTTATCAATATCGCTGGGCATCCTATGTCGAGCAATAGCGCGCGATGGCGCGCAGTGACAAGCGGTTTTGTGGAGTCGTACAAGGATGCGTGTCACGCGTTCTATGGAATCGCTCCCATACCTCTTGAAAACTGCTTGCCCGTCGAAGGTGGTGCGATAGAAACCACAAACCACCTTTACTGTTTTCTCGGTCATGGTTCCGCTCTTCCACGCAGGGTTCCGTCGCGCTTCCGTTTGTTATGTTCCACCTCTTTCCTTCTAGGTTCCGTTCATGATTCCAAAGGGTTAGTCCGTGTTCCACCAAAAGTTCAATGCCAAATACTCTGTTTTAGTTCTTTCGCGTTATAACTAGTTTGCTCTCGCTCCTCGTTCCTTTCTCCATGAAAGCCAGTCAGCTCCTTACTAATAGAGTAGACCCTTCCATCATATATTTAACGAATATATATAACTCCACTGTCTACTAGTTTGGATACACTGTCAACCGTATTAACATCGGTTCCTCGATCAACATACAAAGCACATGGTTTCTTACGGATGTCAATTATCCTTCATCAGGATGCATACATATGTTCACACATGAATTAACTCGTCCTTATTTATATTGATTCTCCATTAAATACAGAGCTTGCCATCAAGGACAATCATATAATAGGATACAGGAAACATATTGCCAACATTGTCTTTAAATAATTTACTAATTATGCGGGTTTGTTGCATGTTGTTTATTATTTCAAACCAATAAATAACGGCCTTACTATTGTTTATTATTTTGCAGGATTCGCAGGATTCATTTGATTCTATGGTCAGGTCTCTGAAAAAACCAATTAAACACTTAAATAGTCAAGATCTGGAAGACAAGCTTTACCCCCACCATAAATTGCTGAAAAATCGGCCTTCAGTTCAGCTTGCTGTGCTGAAGACGAGGGTGGATTTGCATGATCAGTTGAATGAAAATGAATCAAATATTCGGGATGCTTTTGAGGGCAGATCCATAATCCCCATAGATGAAGATCCCATTGCTGCAGAATTTCTATCTGCGTTGAAGCACAAGTATAGTGTTGTATCGGAATACAAATTAGAGGACAACTATACCAAGTCTAAATCAACTGAATCCAATTCTAGTGCTCTTGAACTTACCGAATTAAAGCCAGAAACAGGATTTACAATCTCTAATGGGAACGGGTATGGTAGTTCCAATATTGGATTGGATGTCCGGAGCTCTGCAATAGGCACTGGACCTGATCGTAATGAACCCCAACTAATTTAATGTGATGAAAATATGGACTTTGATGATGATCAGGAAAACAAGCCAGAGCATTTTGGCAATATTGAAGAAACTGAAGAGGTTTCCTGTGATCGATTGAATCAACTCAGCCATAAGACATCTACTGTAGGCTGGTTTGTATCAGAAGGAGAATCGGTTTTGCTTTCCCATGATGATGGATGCTGCTCTTTTCACGATATAGAAAATTCAGAGGTGTGGAGGTTTTAATTATTGTACTTAATTTTGGGGTTTATAGGTGTTATAATTTATACATTTTGGGATTTTCTATTAGAAATAGGGAAAATCCTAGGGGTTAGATTATTCTCATGGTTTAAATTTCTATATTTGAAATAAAATTCACCAATTTCTATTTAAAAAATGATTTTCCTAAATATTTGATGTAGTTTAAATAGGATGTAGTTCATTTCAAAAACTGTTGAAATTTTCTAGAAACTATGATTGGGATTTCAAGAATATTTATGCACTCTTTAAATTTTCCCTTAACATAAAGGGCATTTGATGTATGAGTAATACTCAGTATTTTTTTTTTCCAATCTCCAGGAGAAGGTTGAATATAAAGCTCCATATGGGCTTACCCCAAACATGTGGGGTGATTGCTGGTTGATCAGAGCAGCTGGTTCAGATGGTCGCTCTGGTAAATATGTTGTGGCAGCATCTGCAGGTTGTACATTGGACTCGGGTTTCTGTTCATGGGACTTTTATAGTAAAGAAATTATGGCATTCCATACTGAATCAGAGGCCTTCACTTCAACGTCCAGTACCATCTCTCCAGTTTTGGCAGAGAGGGATGTCTCGGGGAGAAATTTTGGCTTTGAAAATGTTGTGCCAGAGAATCAACATTGGTGGTACAGGCCATGTGGGCCTCTTATGGTATCTACTGCCAGTGCCCAAAAGACAGTTAATATTTATGATATTCGTGATGAAGATTCTGTGATTTCAATGTGTTTGTTTTGAAAGTTTAGGTTTCATAGTAAATCATCAATGGGCTCTAAAATAAGGCCACATTGAAATCTTGGATACATTTTTCATGCCAAAATCAGTTGTATCTTCCATAAATACACAATCTTGGACCACTCTGTATAAATCTGCTTCTCGGACAATATTACATCTCCCTCATTATACAGGTGGTGTTCTTACATGCATAACAAAGGCATTGTTTTGGCAATCATTTTTTAAGTCACTAGATATTGTGGGTACAAGGATCTAAGGTCTCCACATGAAACTGTGTTGCCCGGAGACTCACTCTGCCTGTCCTTAAATTTGTAAACATAGTAGTATGCCAATGCTTCTTTCATTTTGTATGCATAAGACGATTTTTTGTCTAAGTCCATAATTGTTTTTAAGTTTTATCCATCCCAGTTTTGTTGTGAATGCACAGGTTTTTGGCTCAACACATATCTGTTATATCTTTGTACTTTTCCTTTACTAACTATTTGAAATTTCTAGTTATATTTAGAGGTGTCTTTTAAGGGATGAGGGGAATCACTTGGATTTAGTGCTGCCAGGCTTATCATTTATTCTCCAAATGAAGCCCTGTAATCTGTAACACTATATGGGCATGAAAATCACTTGTTAAAATATATTTGATACAATATGTTGTACATGAAGCTTGGAATTGTGTACATTCCTGGAATATATTAATTTGCAGGCATACTTAAAAGAGAGATAGGGTTTGATAAAATCAAAAACCTTGAACATGAAGAAAAAAAAGGGCATGCTTAAAAGAGAGATAGGGTTTGATAAAATCAAAAACCCTGAACATGAAGAAAAAAAAGTGGCAATTATTTTATACAGATAGAACCAAGACACTATCTCCTCATTACTAACAAAACCTCAGTCCAAAAATCATATGTACAAATACTAGAAGTTGAAAGTTGAAATTTTTTGAAATGGAACCAGACCCTTTTCAAAAGAATAAATATAGTAAAAACGAGGGTGAAGAAAGTTATATTATCAAAATTTCCACATACCGTGTTAGCAAGGAATGACTCCAAGTCCTAAGCAGTGAGACTGAGGAATTGCTCTTTTGCTGCAGGTTGCAGTTCTCTTCTCCAACACGATGAAAAGAAAATTCTTAGCTTTGGAGTCTGAAGCCTGAGTCACAACTTGGAAGTTGGTAAGGAAAATTATTAGGGTTGTTGCCAGTTGGCTTGGAGTTCGCAACCTCATTAATTTTCTTTAATGCATTTCCTTCAATGTTGCAGTTATCACTGGCCAGCAACCTTTACAATAAAATTTATTAGACCCGTCACGCTACGAGGAAAATTTGACGTGATCACTGATCATTGATTTCTTATTGTGATAACAAACATTGGAGATTTACTGTCCTGTTTTAAAGTTTCATTTTTTTTTTTAAAATTGAAACCATCATCGGTATACCGACGCCTTGTAAGCGTTGCTCTTCTGACATTTTGAACGATTTCCATTTTTCGTCGGTCTTGTGACGTTTGTCGATATTGCGACAGTTCTAGAAACGTCGGAAGAGCGACAACACAAAGATGTCGGAAGGGCGACGTTCAAAATTTCGGACCACATTTCGTTGGAATTGCGACAGTTCTTCCTGGCGTCGATATTGCTACGCTTCTGGAAAGCGTCAGTCTTGTGACACTTTTGCAATATGTCGGTCTTCTGACACTTTTGTATGGCTTCGAAAATGCGACAGTTTAGACACGTCGGAAGAGTGACGTTCAAAACGTCAGATGACATTTCATCGGAATGGCGACACTTTACAAACGTCGGAAGAGCGATGTTAAAAACATCGGACCAAATTTCGTCGGAATGGTGACACTTTACAAACATCGGTTTGGGAAACGTCAGAAGAGTGACGCGTGTTTGTAAGCGACAGAAAAGTTTCAGTAGTGCGACACTTTGTAAATGCGTCGGAATTGCGACCGCATGACAAACCACGTTTTTCCCGTCCTCGAACTGTCGCTCTTGCGACGACTGTGTGTCGGAATAGCGATGATTTGGCCGTCGGAAATTGCGCCAAATTTTCTAGTGACTCCTATATGCACACTTAAATTCAGATAATGACAAGTTTAGGTTAGCGGCAAACTTGGTGGAGCCACTAAATTCGGAGGTAGTTCCAGATTTGGTGGGCTTAACTGGCAGTTATCCGGATTTAGTGGCAATTTACTAGGCCTGAAGTAAATGAGGCCTATCTTGGTCAATTTTCGACCAATTTTGTCTCAAATAAAGTCATTTTTAGCAGATTTTCATACTAGGAATCCATTGGAATAACTTTCAGAAGTAATAGAGCGCAACTACAGCTGTTTTTGGTACGCTAAATAATTTTGAAGCCTAGGGCCACCATGAGGGAAGGCCATGCCAAGAATTTCTGAAGGCCAATTCAGTGAATGAATAGTAAATTTTGATGTATTTTATGTTCTTAACACAGTGGTACATTTTATAGAGGCGTTGGAGCACATTTGAAGGTGCTTTTGTCACTTTGGAGATTAAACAAGCCCATGGCCACCGGGATTGGAGGTCAAGCCTAGAGTAGGTGTGAACCAAATTCAGAGATTGGATAGTCATTTAGTGGTTTTCATGTCTTCTGAAGCCAATGGAACAATCAAAAAATCCATTGGATCATCACAGATGCTTGTAATCATACTTTTGATTCATAATCCCAAGAGGGCCTAGCTAGTTAAAGTAGATGAATGGAGATGTAGCCCAGGAGGGGTGAAATCCATCATCATCCATTATGTTATGTGATTGCTGTGATTTCTATTGCTGCATTTAATTTTTTGTTCATGATATTTTAAATTTTAATTAACTCATAATTTGATCATTAAAAACACATGAAACTACACACATAAAACCCTTCACAAATGGTTATCATGAGACGATCCCTAAACACATTTTTAATATTGATGAGGGAGCTTTAATTGCAATAAAAAATTTTCCCATATTCAGATTAGAAACCCCCTTCTCAAGGTTATAAGTAGGCTATAGATTCAGGGTAGGAGGAGGATATTCAAAGGGAGGAGGGCATTCAGGGTACCTTCTTGTGGGCCTAAAAATATCAAAATGATTGAAAAGTCTAGACGTGAACAAATATGTATAACGGGTACTAGAATGCCTTAAAAGAGGATTGTGACAAGTAATAGAGCCTGGAGGGCGCAAATAATAATTAGGAAGAGAGGGATTCCTACTCAGAGGAGAAAATATTTCATGATACATTCCATTAATGGACTGATAATTTGTTTCATAGGTTACATCAAAAAATGTAATAGACGATGAAATAACAACAAAACAAGAAGATTTAAATTCAATATTATCCAACATGTTTATTTCTTCAGAAATAAGTGACTGGATAAGCTTACCTGAGAAATAATTTAAGATGAAAGATTATTTCCCAGGAGAAGGAGGACCATAATTTATCCCAACATGTTCTCTAAGTATGAGAGTCTTTTGTTTCACCTATCTCTCCATAATGCGCGATATTTATTTTGTTTCTCCTATCTCTCCATAATGCTCAATATGGTGGTAGAAGAGGACACTATAAGAGCATGCCTAGTGGAAGGACAAGAACCATCATGAAGGAGGTCTCCAGAAAGAGTAGGTGCACCCCCACATATTGGTGATAGGATCCTCTTTAAGTTTGTAGTCCTAACCACACCAAATGTATGAGGGAGTTCCTCCTCCATAAAACCAGGACAAGAGGATACACCAGCCAAAAACACATACAATCCATCAACAACTTGTGTAGTGTTAGGATCCTTGTTAACCAACATCCCCTCATAAGCTTTTCCCTCAGAATTCATACAAAATACACCCATATCATATGCTGACAAATAAGAGGCAACTACTAGTTGTTTAATCGTAGGAGACCTGCTGGTTCTAATAACTACCCAATTGTACCTCTCCACACCGAGGAAAAAATTAGCTCCTCTCCCCATGGTTAGGTTTTGTAGGCCCCGATTCATTAGAATCAATCAAGTTTTCAACAAAATCACTTAAATACATCTGATAGTGTCCAGAATCAAGAGAAATTGAGTACCTATAACCCTTACTATTCTTGGAGCAAAGGTATTCTTTAAGGTGATGTGGTTGACAGCATCATGGGAATCTGAACAGGATTTTTCAAAATTCCAACCATTGATTGAAAGAATTTTCCCATAGAGTAATCTCCAACTTTGTCAGAAGACCTTGGGAAACATCCAACTCCACCAAGATCCACAAGACCCTTTTGTAACTTGTCAACAACCTTAACAATGATTTGACAGGTCCAGAGCTCCAAAGGAAAACCTGCCAGCTTACCCTAGAGGTTTTGAGTCTTAGGTTTCTTCGAAAATAAATTGAAACTTGTATGCCATCTTTGTAGCTAGAGGCAGTCGTAGTTGACAACCCAAGCCTTCTTGTGAATTTGGCTTAAGTTTCCTTTGTAAAAAAATTGGAAGTGTAGTCAATTATTCATCAAGAGATTGATGCATAGGGTATAGTTGATCAAAGGTTTACAATGTTGCGTCACCCAGTTTAGTATCTGCACTTTATTGGACGCCATGTAAAATAATTTTCCCTTGATTTTCCTTCCATTATTTCACCAACTTCATTGGGTCTTGATTCTTCTTTGCAAACTTCTCTAGGAAATCTTTGTCATAATATTTCTGTGGCATTGGCGATTGGTACATTGTACACAAATCCTGTGATGTGAATGAACCCATTTTTTCCTGTTTGGAATTATTGAACGTCCTATTTTCAATATCGCACTTTATCAAGGCTGGCATAACTTTCATTTGGGTTGATGTTGTGGGATGCAATATGCACTAAAACTTAAAGCATTGAATTTTATCGGATTTTGCGAATATGTTTCATTGTTCGTTTATTATTTTATTGGGTCCCACTCATTATGTTTTCTTTTCTGAATGATATAATTTTGTCTTTTAAGGAGGTGCAATGTGATTTAGAGTTATAAGGGTTTTCTAATATTTTTTAACAGGAATTTTCATATAATTAGAAAAGTTCTTAGTGCTTATCGCAATTTTCAAGTTTTACATGTTTTCTAACTTCGTTATCTTGTGATTTTTTTTATTTTCACCAAGCACAATGAAATCAAAGAGAAAAAATGTTATGCCTTTTATTTCTAAACTTTTAAAATTTAACACTAAGCGAAATAATGTTTCTTAAAATCTATTTTTTTTAAAGGGTCACCATTTATTACCAATAAGCTTAATAGATATTAAAATAAATGGGGGGGTCTTTTTATAGCACAACAGGTCAACATGGTCAACTATGGATAACTGTGGTCAAACATGGTCAAGATGGCTAACTATGGTGAGAAATGGTTGATCATAGTCATCTATAGGTAAGTGTTGACAACCTTGGTCTATCATGTTTAGCCATATTCAACCATATGCTAACCATAGTCTACCATTGTTGAATAATCTCAACCTCAATGTTACATTATGATGAAAAACAAATGTCGTCACAATGTGACAAACAACAAATTTCTTCATAATGTGACAGAAAAAAATAACATCACGATGTGATGAAAAGAAAAAAATATCACAATGTCACAACATAACGAACAAAAAACGAAATTGCAAGGTGATGAACAACACACAACATCACAATATCCCCCGATCAGGGTGCCACGTCGAGGCCGATGGGATGCGGATGGTGTCACATGGTGGCACACACCTGACCGTCAATTAAAATCGGTAACGGATCCAGCCTGTAGCTGGCTAGAGGCAGGTACCAAACATGCTTCATCATAATGGAAGCAAATGATAATTTTGGGCGCCAACAAAGCCCGCCAGACCGCCGTTGGAAAAAGTGCTACTCGAGAAACGAGTTAAGGCAGCTTGACAAGATGTTATTTATAATTTATTAATTATTAGTTAAATATATTTATCTTAGGTTTATTAAGTGAAAGGGCATGATCAACGATCATGCCTCTTCACCAAGGGACACCGTAAGGCTGTATTTAAAGCCTTGGTGATTCCCCACTGTAATCATCTCATATTTTATCAATAATATTATATACTTATTCAAGTTACCAGAGTTTTTACACTCCATTGGTATCGGATCAGTCGCTCTTCAGGATCTGTGTGATCATCAAGAAATTAAGGAATTACAAGAAAATTCCATAATTGTCTAAAAACCGGGTGTTCATGGGCAGCGATATTTGTTTAAATTTTTTTATTTTTTTTTTGCAGATTTCTCTCGCTCGCTGAATCGTCCCTGCTTTTTTTTTCACCCCCTCACCCCTTGGTCTCCTGAACCTTCGCCCCTCTTCTCACCCACCCCGCCCTTCACTCACTTGCACACCCCTCTTACGGCTCCCCTCCACCCTGCCCACTCTCCCTACGCTCTCCCTCCATACACTCAACCCATTACCCCCCTCGCTCCCTCAGCCTCACCACACTCAACACTCTCCCCAAGTCCCTACCCTCACCAGCCTCTCTCTCCCCCTCGGCCTCTCCCCACTCCTCTTCTCTCACCCGCCCCCCTCCAGCCCTTTCGCCCTGTTCTCCCCGTCCCACTCCTCTCTGCTCACCCTTCCTCCCCACTAGCCCTTCCGCCCACCCTTCCTCCCTCCCCACCCTCTCGCCTCCCTCGACATCTCCCCTCCCCACCTCCCTGCCACGCCTATCCTCCCTGCCTCCTTGCCACGCCTATCCTCCCCGCCTCCCTGCCATGCTTCCCTACCACACCTATCCTCCGTGTCACCGTTTTCCTCGTCCCTCTGCTTCACTAACAGTCATCCGCCAACCCCCGTCGCCTTCTTTCTGTTGTCCCCATCGCCACCACAGTAAGAAAAAGCCAGTTTCTTAAAAAAAAATTGAATCATCGTGTCTGTTCAATTAATTTAAAATATATATATATATATATATATAGACTCAATTTATATATAAACTTAATTTAGAATTAATTTAAAAATAATAATAATAATAATAATAATTATTATTATATAAAAAAAAAGGAGAGGAAATAACTGGCAAATAAATATTCACCATCGCATATGCATTCAATGACGTCATCAATCTCGATGGCCGATTTCCAAAAAAAATAGCTGGATCTTGAGAAACAGATCAATAATAATTCTAAAGACTTTGGAAAAATATTAGTCGGTCTCGAAGGTACAGTTGCAGGAAACTCCAATGATATAAAAAAGCTTCAAGATATGACAAATCGAATAGAAAGACAAATGTGGCTAAATCATCATGAGGCCACATAAAATCATAGCGAAGCAATAAAAATGATGACAGAACTCTGCGATAAGATAAATGATAATATAGATAAGATAATTCAGACACAACGACTCATATTCCCTAATATGGAACAAAATCAACAAAACAATTCCACAGATTCAGGGAACTCAGAAGAGCATCAGGCAGCAACCAATTCCCCACATCATCACGAAGATAGTAATGCAGATTCTCAAAATAAGCAGCTTTGGAATGCATTTGCTAATCAATACCCCTTTCTCGTTCCACCATTAGCATATCATCGAAGAGCAAAAATCGAGCTACCCAAGTTTGACGGTAATGAAAAAAATAGCGTTGCGTGGCTTAATAAAGCTGAATAATATTTTGAGATATATGACACTAATAGTGATGATGAAAAAATTAAGCACGCTTCCATGAAAATGGAAGGAGAAGCATATAATTGGTATATGTGGTGGAAAAAGACAACACTTTCTATTAGTTGGACGAAATTTAAGGATGCATTCTTTAAAAGATTCCAAGGTATAAAAGAAGAATTTTTTTTTTCAACATTCATCAAATTACGCCAAAAAGGTGTTGATCAGCGGTTGTCATTGATGTCAACCCAAGCAGCACCAGGGGCTAACCCAATATTGCATGGGAATTTTGACCTACCAAATTAATATATTCTAGGTCAATAATTCCTTTTATGGTTTCTACTTGTCGAGATATTTCCATTGATATATGGCACGCCATGTAATTCTTCACGGTTTGAGAGATATTCATTTTTGAAGTTTGTAACCCCAGTTAGTGGGCTAAAACCCCATGGGGTTGGGGCATGGGTCGTTGAAAAGTCATAATTAATATTTTTTATGCTCCTAAAATCCCTCCCACGTTCACTTATTGAAGCCCCTCTCAACTTAAGCACTCATAGAAATTGTGATCTTCATTTCCTCCTTATGCAAGGGATTCAGCCATCTGAAACAGGTCATCGTGGAATTTTCGCTCTAAATTTTTTCTACGAAGGTTCAAAAGCTGAAATTGTTATGAGGCGAAGGCTAAATCTTGAGGAAGCTACAGTAAAAATTTCAAATGAAGGTGCACAATATTTTTGGAGATATGATCTGTGGAAGTCAGGGTTTTTGTAGTCTCCTGAAATTCATCGCAAATAAGTGACCTTGGTAAAATCGTCATAACTCTCTCTCTGAGTCTCGGATTGGAATTCTATAAAAATTGGAAGATATTGCACAGTCTGTAATTTTCTCTCTATCAATTTCAGAGCCAAATGAATAAACAATGACATGTGGCATGTCGTACAATTGCGCTCTTTTGAAACATTCCATAATTAGGGCATTGTGAGAGATTGGGCATAAATATTTCTTGAAGAATCCAAATTGCTTCAGGCTTATGGAATTGGAAATAAGACTCAGAGGACTAATACATGACCAAAAATAAGATATTGAGGATCAGAAATAATAGAGATACACCAGATTCAATATCGAGCTCCTAGAAGGCAAGAAAAAGCTTGATCATGTGTTGTCAGGGGTTGCAAAGGACCAGACTTTCTATGGTAGCAAAGCAAATCAAGGTGGAACAGAGGGTAGCATGACAAGATAAACAACCAAGGTGCATAATAGTAGCAAGAAGTTCATCATATGAAGTCTTCAAGTGGGCAGCATTGCATACAATCATTGTAAAGGTATCATTGTACTTAGTCATTGTAAATACATTATTGTACAAATTGTACTACTATCTATCTGCCAAGGGTTGAAGAGGTAGTGTTGGGAGGTCTAGGATCATCATTAGGTGGTTGTGTCAAAGTTGGGGTTATGGTCTAGTATATCTTCTTCTTCTACATCATTCTATATCATTGTAAAGTGGACCATTTTTCCTGGTATGGGAGTCCATTCTTCTTTTATTCTTCTATAGGGTGGTAGGGTGGTGCTAGGGTGAGTTGTAGCTCATTGGGTGTTGGGGCATCCGTTCAGTTGACTACTGAAGAATCTCGGGCGTTGGAGTGTCCATCCAGTGGGAGTTGGAGAAGAATGCTTTTCTAGATTCTAGGAAGTTGGAGCTTTATTTTCAATTGGAGTTGAATATTAAAGAATTATTAGAAAAGCATTAGGTGATTTTTGTCCCGGAGTGGGTTTCCACCTTAAAAACTGTGTGCATTTTTGTTCCTCTTGTTTGCTGCTATCATTGTACAAACACTGATAATAATTGAAGATTAACTAATGCTCTAATTGAAAGGAATATTGATTCAACCCCCCCCCCCCTCTCAGTATTTCCAACAATTGGTATCAGAGCTTGGTTCCTTCAATAGAAGTTTAACAGATGGAAGGAGATCATGGAGCATACCAAGAATGGTGTACCTCTATTCAATGAAAATAATGATGCACTTTGGAAAGGAAGAATGGAGGTCTATCTCTTGGCGCAAGGTTACGAAGTATGGGACACTATTCAAAATGGATTTACATCAACTGCGGATGAACAAGGTAAGAAGAATTTGGCAAATGATGAAAAAGAAAAGAATATTATTATCAATGGACTTATTGAATCTGCTTATCATAAGGTGTTGGGTTGTAAAACCACCAAAAATGTATGGGACAAGCTTGGAAATATATATGCAGGTGACTCAAATTTCAAAGAAGAAAAGATTAAAATCTATAGAGAAAAATTGGAGCAACTTAGAATGAAAGAAGATTGCAACATTACTGCATACTTCCAATACGTTAATGAAATAACCAATACTCTGGAAGGATTGGGAGAGCTAGTTGACGAGAAGACTATTATACGGAAGATTCTTAGAACATTGCTAGGGAGATTCAACCCAAAGGTATCGGTCTTAGAATACAGTGCAAATATGGACAAACTCAGCAAGGAAGAATTACATGGAGTTCTCATAGCATATGAAATGAGACTTGATGAAGAAAAGGGTACTTCAAATCTAGAAACAGCATTCGTTGCATCTAATAAAACCAATAAGGACAAACAACCTTCAATTGAAATGACATGCACCTGCAAGTGTGAAGAAAAGGGAGATGATGGAGAAGGTCTTTCAAATGAATAATATGCTTACTTTACGAGAAAACTAAGATCTGGTAAAGGAAAATTCGAAGGTAAACTTCCATTGATATATTTCGGTTGTGGTGAGGTTGGGCATTTCGTAGCAAAATGCTCAAACAAAAGTGATGGAAACTCAAAAGGAAAGAAAGGATTTAAGAAATTGAACAAGCAAGGAAAAAAGAAAGGATCCAAAAGGAACTTTATCTCTAAAGAAAATAGCTCATCATTCGATGAGGAAAGTGACAACAAAGAAGAATCCAATGAGAAAGTATTGTTTATGGCCAAGCACAATAAAAAATAAGTATCTAACAATGAAGAAGAAGGGTTAAACATAGAATAATTTTATGAGGAGGAAATCAAGCTTATAAAAGGGCTCAATGCTGAGAAGATCCGTTCCAATACTATTGAAGAACAAGTTCAAGGTCTCAAAATTGAGGTTGAAGAACACAAATGTATTGAAGAGTCACTTCAAAAGAAGTTGGAAGAAAGCAACCAAGAAAGGGAAGCATTAGAAGCTGAAGTAGTCTCGCTGCGTAAGGAAGTGAAGAAGGGAAAAATTGTCCAAAAGTATGCCAACAGCTCAAGGGAATTGGAAGAAATCATCAATAATCAATGATCTTACAACGACAGAACTGGCCTCGGTTACAAAGAAGAAGAAGCATGACCTTCTACAACAAAATACAATGAACCTATGAGATCTTACATACATGAAGACTTCATTAGACAAGATTCACAAGCACATCCTTGGAAGACGATTCCTCAACGAATATTTTCATCTAGGTACCAACATATGTTTCATGGCTATTGTTATTCATGTGAAAAATTTGGTCATAAAGCTGTAGAATTTCACACGTACCCTAGGAACCAATACAATTCCAAGAGATTTTTAAAATATGAACCTCCCAGGGCTCAACAAAACATCAATAGATTTGAACATTTAATAAATAATATGGAATGTTACAAATGTCAGAACTTTGGACACATAGCCAAAGACTGCAGACTTGAAAATCCTCTAAAAGAATCTTCGACGCCATAGAATGAATGAACATGGAAGAAGAAGAAGACTGATAATTGTGCTCTTGCTCTCAAGGCTCAAAAAAATAAAGATGTGTGGTATGTTGACAGTAGTTGCTCAACGCATATGACTGGAGATAGAAAGAAATTTGTATCTCTGAAAGAGAAGAAGGATGGAACCATATCCTTTGAAAATGATGGATCTTCAAATTTTATAGGATCAGGTACCATCACTCTCAGAAGCAAATATGTTATATCCAAGGATGTTCTATTGGTCGAAACATGAATCACAATCTACTCAGTGTTGGAAAAATGTGTGATCAAGGACACACAATGCTATTCAACTCCACAAAATTTGAAATTAGTAAACGCAGGTATGGTAAAATTGTGGCTACAGCAAGTCGAGCTCTAATTGACATATATGTTCTGGATGAAGCAACTAAAGCATGTCTACTAGCTAAAGAAGATGAAATTTGGTTATGGAAAAAATGAATGGGTCACATAAACTTTAACAATCTTGTCAGGATAAGAAAAAATAAAGTAGTACAAGAAATGCCAAAAATCTCAAAACCTTCCAACACACTATGTGAGGCATGTCAGCATGGCAAGCAGACAAAATTCCAATTTAAAACAAAAGAACACTTTTCATCACATCCATTGGAATTGATACATACTGATCTATGTGGTCCTGTGAGAACAAAAGGCTTAGACAGAGAATTATATTTCATGTTAATGATAGATGACTATACCAGGAATATGACAGCCGTCATTTTCCTAAAGAAAAAATCTGAAGCATTTGAGTGCTTTAAGATCTACAAGGAGTTGGTTGAAAATGAAACTAATTTGAAAATAAATTGTTTAATATCAAATAATGGCGGAGAATTCACTTCCAAATTATTTCAGCAATACTGTGACGAAAATGGAATAAAAAGGAAATTTTCAACAGCACGAACACCTCAGCGAAATGGAGTTGCGGAAAGAAAGAATATAAATGTACAAGAAAAGGGTAGAAAAATGTTGAAGGACTCAAAATTGGATAAAAAATTCTGGGTTCAAGAAATTGATACGGTAGTCTTCATTATCAACCGAAGTCTTCTTAGAAATAATTGCAACAAGACTCCATATGAATTATGTAAAGGAAAACCAGCTAATGTAAAATATTTCAGAATCTTTGGAAGCAAATGTTATATCAAAAGAGAAGATCAAAATTTGGGTAAGTTTGAATCACGTGTTGATGAAGGTATCTTTGTTGGTTACTCACACAAAAGAAAGGCCTATAAATGCTATAATCTAAGACGAAAAAAAATAGTGGAGAGGATAAATTTTACATTTGACGAAGATGGTGTTCTAGCGAGTAATGATGAGGATCTAGAATCTTTGAAACTTCAGACAGAGGCTAAAAAGGACACAGATAAAATTGTAGAACAAGAAGCAACTATCAACGAGGAAGAAGTAAACAATGACCATCAAGATATACCAGAACAATAACAATAATCTCCTCCAAGGAGAACAAAAGAGTGGATTCAAAAGAACCATCCATCAAATCAAATTATTGGTGACATAAATGAAGGTCGACAGCTTCGTTCATCACAACAAGCTCACGTTGATTTTCTAGCAACCTTTGAGCCTATTAGTTTTGAGGAAGCCAGCCAGAATGAACATTGGGTAGCAGATATGAATGAAGAATTGGATCAAATTGAGAAGAATAACACCTGGGAATTAGTTCCACGACCAAAAGATAAAAATGGCATTGGGACTAAATGGGTGTTCAGGAACAAATTGAATGAAGATGGGCAGGTTACCAGAAACAAAGCAAGATTGGTTTGCAAAGGCTATGCACAAGTGGAAGGAATTGATTTCGACGAAACATTTGCACCAGTTGCCATAATGGAAGCCATCCAAATGTTTCTCACCTATGCATGTTCAAGAAAAATCAAAGTCTACCAAATGGATGTTAAGTCAGCATTTCTGAATGGAGAATTAGAATAAGAAGTTTACATTGAACAACCTAAAGGTTTTCTACTATCACAAAAATAAGACTATGTCTGTAGGTTAAATAAGGCTCTATATGGTCTCAAGCAGGCTCCTAGAGCATGGTATGCTCATCTTGATGGATATCTATGTCAATAAGGGTTCAAGAAAGGTATTGTTGATAGAAATCTTTATGTACAAATAGATAAAGATAATTTAACAATCGTTGAGGTATATGTGGATGATATAATATTTGGTAGCAATGATGATCGACTAAGTAAGAACTTTTCTACAAAGATGCAAAGTGAGTTCGAGATGTCTTTACTTGGTGAGCTGAAATACTTCTTAGGGCTTCAAATATCTTAGCAAGAGAAAGGAATATTTATATGTCAAGCCAAGTACATCAAGGAAATGCTCAAGAAATTCAAAATGGAAGATTTCAAACCTGTCCTTACTCCGATGGTAACAGGTTGCAAATTGATCATAGACGACTCATCTAAGGATGTGGATCAAAGGTTGTACAGATCTATGATTGGTAGTCTTCTATATGTAATAGCCTCTCGGCCAGATGTTATGCAAGCAGTTGGACAAGTAGCAAGATTCCAAGCAGCACCAAAAGAATAACATATTATTGCCGTCAAAATAATTCTTCGATATCTAAAGGGCACAGAAGAATATCGCTTGTGGTATCCCAAGGGTAACAATCTCATTATTCAAGCCTTTACAGATGTAGACTGGGCAGGAAGCGTTGATGATTGTAAGAGTACTAGTGGAGCAACATTCTATCTAGGTGGAACTTGTCTTGTATCATGGTTGAGCAAAAAGCAAACTTCAATCTCGTTATCTACATCGGAAGCAGAATACATTGCAGCAGCATCATGTTGTACTCAAGTCCTTTGGATGAAACAAACTTTGCAAGATCTTCAAGTACAATTCAGTGACCCTATTCCCATATTCTATGACAACACTAGTGCCATCAGCATCTCCAAGAATCCTGTCATGCATTCAAAAACAGAACACATTCCGATCAAATATCATTTTATTAGAGAACAAGTAAATGAAAATAATATCAAACTTGAGTATGTTTGTACAAAAGAACAAATTGCTGATATCTTCACTAATTTTTTACCTCGTGAAGGATTTTAATATCTTCGTCAAAAGCTTGGGATACTCCCAAGTTCTCATTAGATTACAGGTCTGCAGGATGGTTGTGTGTCAAGGGGAGTGGAAGTGTGTACAGGTCTGCAGGATGGTTGTGTGTCAGCAGGAGTGGAAGTGTGTACAGGTCCACACGATGGTTATGTTTCATAGGGAGTTACCCTTTGCCATTGATGTCAAAGGGGGAGAGAATGTTGTAGGAAGAGGTGTCATGATCTTAGGGGGAGTACTTGTGTTGCCATCAATGCCAAAGGGGGAGATTGTTGATCAGCGGTTGTCATTGATGTCAACCCAAGCAGCACCTGGGGCTAACCCAATATTGCATGGGAATTTTGACCTACCAAATTAATATGTTCTAGGTCAATAATTCTTGATATGGTTTCTACTTGTCGATATGTTTCCATTGATATATGGCACGCCATGTAATTCTTCACGGTTTGAGAGATATTCATGTTTGAAGTTTGTAACCCCAGTTAGTGGGCTAAAACCCCATGGGGTTGGGGCATGGGTCATTGAAAAGTCATAATTAATATTTTTTATGCTCCTAAAATCCCTCCCACGTTCACTTGTTGAAGCCGCTCTCAACTTAAGCATTCATATAAATTTTGATCTTCATTTCCTCCTTATGCAAGGGATTCAGCCATCTGAAACAGGTCATCATGGAATTTTCGCTCTAATTTTTTTTATACGAAGGTTTAGAAGCTGAAATTGTTATGAGGCGAAGGAGAAATCTTGAGGAAGCTGCAATAAAAATTTAAGATCAAGGTGCGCAACATTTTTGGAGATATGATCTGTGGAAGTCAGGGTTTTTGCAGGCTCCTGAAATTCATCGCAAAGAAGTGACCTTGGTAAAATCGTCATAAATATCTCTCTGAGTATTAGATTGGAATTCTATAATAAGTGGTAGATAGTGCACAGTCTGTAATTTTTTCTCTATCAATTTTAGAGCCAAATTAAGGAACAGTGACACGTGGAATTCCGTACAATTGCACTCTGCTGAAACAGTCCATAATTAGGGCATTGTGAGAGATTGGGCATAACTCTTTCTTGAAGAATAAAAATTGGGTTAGACCTATGGCATTGGAAAGAAGACTTAGAGGAATACTACATGAACAAAAATCAGATATTGAGGATCTGAAATAACAGAGATACACTAGATTCAATATCGAGCTCCTAGAAGGCAATAAAAAGCTATATCATGTATTGTCAAGGGTTGCAAAGGACCAGAATTTCTACGGTAGAAAAGAAAAGAAAGGTGAAACAGAGGGTAGCATGACAAGAGCAGCAACCAAGGTGCATAACAGCAGCAAGAAGTTCATCATATGAAGTCTTCAAGTGGGCAGCACTGCATAAAATCATTATAAAGGTATCATTATACTTAGTCTTTGTAAATACATTATTGTACAAATTGTACTACTATCTATCTGCCAAGGGTTGAAGAGGCAGTGTTGGGAGGTCTAGGATCATCATTAGGTGGTTGTGTCAAAGTTGGGGTTATGGTCTAGTATATGTTCTTCTTCTACATCATTCTATATCATTGTAAAGCGGACCATTTTCCCTAGTACGAGAGTCCATTCTTCTTTTATTCTTTTATAGGGTGGTAGGGTGGTGCTAGGGTGAGTTGTAGCTCATTGGGTGTTGGGGCATCCGTTCAGTTGACTATTGAAGAATCTCAGGCATTGGAGCGTCCATCTAATAGGAGCTGGAGAAGAATGCTTTTCTAGATTCTAGAAAGTTGGATCTTTATTTTCAATTGGAGTTGAATATTAAAGAATTATTAGAAAATAATTAGGTGGTTTTTGTCCCAGAGTGGGTTTCCACCTTAAAAACTGTGTGCATTTGTGTTCCTCTTGTTTTCTACTATCATTGTACAAACACTGATAATAATTGAAGATTAGCTAATGCTCTAATTGAAAGGAATACTGATTCACCCCCCCCCTCAGTATTTACAACAAAAGGATATGTGGATGAGTACACTCGAGAATGGGAGACGTTGGCAACATGAGTACCGGGATTGTCAAAATCTCGTCTAATCTAGTCTTTCATCTTAGGACTTAAAATCCATATACAAGAAGAGCTCTAACTTCACAACATTACATCAGTAGAAGTAGCATGGAAAAAAGAAAAAGCTGCTGAAAAGAAATTTGAAAGGTTATCATGGTCAAAATCAGAAAGAGTATATTCAAGACAAACATTTCCTCAATCTGAAAATGTAGATAACAAAAAATATGTCCCACCCCATCTTCATGAAGAAGAAAAATATAACGTGGAAATACAAAGGATGAGAGAGGGAAAGTGCAAACGTTGTGGTGAAAAGTGGGACCCTAAGCATAGGTGCGCTAAAAGAAATGAGACAAAGAATCTCTATAACTGTGAAGCAACTAATGACTCTAACAATGATGAATCAGATGTAGCCACCCCAGAACTAGATGATGGAAGCATTACGCAAATGTCCTTATCAGCTATGATAGGTATATCACAACCTCACACACTAAAAATAAAAGGACATATAAAGAATAATAATGTAATGGTTCTCCTTGACACCGGCAGTACCCACAATTTTTTAGATTCGACCATGGCCAAAATACTCAACATATTTATGTTTCCCATGCCCAAAATGAAGGTAATGGTGGCCGATGGTAAGAAAATTGAGAAGGTAGGGAAATGCCATAAATTCAAATTGCAGATTCAAAATTTTAATTTAGAATCTCCATTCTACACCGTGCCATTACAAGGAGTAGATGTGGTCTTAGGAATTCAATGGCTACAAGCCTTAGGTACCTATTATACCAACCATCAGAAGCAGTTTATAAGATTTAAATGGGAAGGGCAGAAGCACAAGTTGTATGGATTCCAAGCCCCAGGAAATCACATCGTATCGTCATCTCAGATGACAAATATTATTCGAAAAGGAGCGCCACCCTCTATATTACAATGTCATCAGTGAGAAATGTTATCTACAAAAAAGATCAGCGAAGGGGCACCAGAAGTACAAGGAATAGTTCAGACACAAGAAAAAGTCTTCCAAGACCTGGCAATGAAAATACCTCCTAATAGGGAACACAAAAATCTAATAAAAGTCAAGCAAGGACCCAAGCCTGTCAATATCAAATCTTGTTGCTATCCACATCACCAAAAAATTGAACTCGAGAAGATGCTCCACGATCTTTTAAAAATGTGGGAAGCAAGAGCCTGCCTCTCGAGAAACCCAGGCATTCGTCAACGACGTCCATCATTACGTACGCTTTGAGGACAAATCATCTTTAAGATAGGGGCAATGTTATGTATAATTTATTAATTATTAGTTAAATATAGTTATCTTAGGTTTATTAAGTGAAAGGGCATGATCAATGATCATGCCTCTTCACCAAGGGACACTGTAAGGCTGTAATTAAAGCCTTGGTGATTCCCCATTGTAATCATCTGATATTTTATCAATAATAATATATACTTATTCAAGTTACTGTAGTTTTTACACTCTAGAAGAAGAAGCAAGGTAGTGTTATCAGTAGGCTAATTCCAAGGGAGTCCGAGGACAAGGGGGATTCTAGTCTACAACATCGCATGTTTACTTGGTATGTTATGGCTCTCGTAACTTACATAGTTCATTTAACTGTTCATGTTCATAGTAACAAAGGCGACGCCATTTTCATGGATGGTTTCTTTGGCTTGCATGCGGTTCGTCGAATTAGTAGTTGGTCTTATTTTCAATTAGAGACTGCCTTTAATTTCCTTTGCTTCAACTTTACTGAAGGGTCTGTCAATGTTTCATGCATGTTGTTTTTGGTTTTTCTGGCTCGGCCAGTAGACCCTTGTTTTATAACCCCTTCTTTTTTTCAGAATGATACTCAATTAAAGACCCTCTCGCATTTCGACTGTACCGAAGGGTCCATCAATGATTCATGCATGCTATTTTTGGTTTTTTTGGCTAGGCCAGTAGGCCCTTATTTTAGAACCCCTTCTTAGTTTTAATATGATGCTCAATTGAAGACCCTCTCACATTCCTTTTTGTGTGAAGCTGAAATTAAGACATGTGATTTGTGGCTTATCCTTATCAACAATGTTAAAATATCCCAAGCCTATGAGCTTGTCTATATTTCAAGGCAGGATAAATTCATTTTCCAAAGCCAGCCTCCTCAGAAAAATTCACTGTCGTGGGGCGTGAGGGTAACCCCTACTCTGTTTCATAGTTCTAGCCTCTCTAGTAAGGTCAGAAAATGTTACCCCAGTCCAGTTAACTAGTATATCTGTTGTTATGGATTTTGGAATATACAATCATGCTCTACAGTCTTTGTGACTTCTCTGTTTACCCTTCATGTTGCTGCTATCCACAACCGTGACTGCATGACAAAAATTTCAGTGGTTCCGACAACTTTGAAGGAAGTAGTGGGCCCCATAAGTGATCATACGAATATTGTTATTGACTTTGCCTTGCCATATAAAAGCTTGTTTCATACTTCCACAGGGGCTGCACAGGAGCTGTCAGCGTGTGTTCGTCAGTTTAAAAACACGGTAGAAGGTCAATTTGGAAAATGTCGGGGTACGGGAAAAGGGAAGAAAAAGCTTCCAACTCATAATGTTGGCCCAAGAAAGCGCAGCAGAAAAAATAAAAAAGAGGTCATGGAGAATATCTTTGATATCTACTCCACAGGAAACCCACATTAGGTTCACAACATAATTCAGGGCTGGGAGAGAGAAAGCAATCACAAAGAAGAATACATTGAACAGCAGGAGGCCACAATGGATTTCATCTTAGACCCCGGGAATACAAGAGGGAGGCTATCTCTCTTTCACCAATATATCCATACGTATTGGATCCTTAAATGTGTTTTGGCTAAGGCCATGACCAATATGGAAGAAATGGAAGGAAACCCCAATGTGGTTTCAATTCTACAGGAAATCAAATAGGAAATTCAAGAGATTGGAGTATCTCAGTATCATGCAATGGCTCAAATTGGTAGAATTGAACAGTAGCTTCAATCCATGTAGAAAGTAGATATGTCAGGGTCTACTACAAAGGACCCGACTCCTATTGACTCTTCAGATGGTTGACCTTAGATATTAATAGTTTTTAATGTTTTCTAAGGTGAGTTTATATTTTTTTCAGTTATACTTTGATGGACATAGTAAAGTATATATAGCGACAAGTAGAAGGAAGAAACTGTTTCAATACTGGTTGGCTTTTAACTCCTTAAGATGGCCAACAGACCTAGTTTCCTTCAGGTAGGTTGAGGCTACTATTTGCTTATGTATATGTATGGAAAGCTGCTCTCTTTTCAATAAATATAAAATGGTAAGGCTCTACGAAATTTACAAAAAAAAAAACACACCACATCACAATATGATGAAAAATAAATATCATCATGATATGATGAAAAATAAATGAGTCTCAATGTGCCAGAAAACAAATGATGTCACAATATGACGAACAGTAAAAGTCATTGCAATGTGATGAACAATAAATAATGCCACAATCTGGTGAAAAATAAACATCTTTACAATGAAAACAAACAATGTCACAATGTGATGCACATCAACCATCATCATAGTTGAACAAAAATTGATTTTTCAATGCAAAAAAAAAAAACCATTTACAACCATGGTCAATCATTTCTAACTAAGTCAACCATGATCTTCCCTTAGTTGATTAATGTTAATCATAGTTAACCATGGTCATATGAGATCGAGCATAGTCAACTGTAAAAAACAAGGTCAACCATGGTCAAGATGCCCAACCATGTTCAACCAAGGTGAAACATATCCTAAACATATTCAACAATATTCTACATGGACAACTGTAGTTAATTGTGGTCAACCATGGTTAGCATGGTCAAAATGGGCAACCACTTTCATCTATAGGTAAATTTTTACAACCCTAATCTACTATGTTTATCCGTAGTCAACCATATGTAGACCATAGTTAACCATGGTAGAATAAGCTCAACCATGGTCAAACATGGCCACCAAGTTTAACCATATTCAACCTTGTTCAACCATGTCCAAACAAGCTCAATCATGATCATCCATGCTTGATTTGTACATGTAAACTCGAATATTTATGATAAATTTTGTAAGTGAGATTGTTAGGGTTTTTATGTAATTATGTAAGTTGCATTAACACATAAAAGATGATTTTTAACTCAGTTCTGCAGAAAATAATAGAGACAATAGTACCATAATAGGAAACACAAGACAAAAAACGATGAAGGATTTCAACCCTCCTGGGCTACATCTCTTGGTCCAACTTCCAATGTTGGGCCTCTTTAATTATGCTAAAAAAAAGTGTTTACATGTCTTTGCAATGCTAAGAATGAAAAACTAATGGCTCCAATGGCTCCATAATAGTCAAAAACCCCTAACTGGGCTCTTTCTACACTAAAAAGGTCAAAAAATGACGGAGTTATGCTCCAGAGAAATTTTCCTGCTAATTTTCCTCCAAATCACACCAACCTGCTATCCATCCTACAAATTCCATGATTTTCGGTGTCATGGGGCGACAATTTTTCCCCGCACCTATGAGATTCACGTCGGTTCGGGTGCAAATTATCGCTTCATTAAATTTTGCGGTGGTCCCATGAACTGACTAAAATGGGCCAAGTGGTGCAATTAGGTCTTTTGGATGTGGTCGATTCAAAAAATGTGTCAATTTTTTGACTTGGGTTGTGATTGGGGTTTGGTGTGGTGGAACCATGGTTTCATACTTGGGTTACATGCCAATGAAACCCAACTGCTGAATATGGTGTGGTTTGCAATGCACCATGGTTGGGCTTCCCAAACTGCGCACCAAAACCTTTAACCTAACCCACTCCAAAATTCAACTATGGTATAGCCTAGGTTCCCGCTGGTTTACATTTGAACCATGACCAATACTCTGAAACTATGGTGATGACCTGTAGTTCTGTCGAGGTTTTGCAATTGTCAAAAAACCATGGTACGACATGTGTTAAATGTTTTGGTTCCAGTTCTGGTTCTGATTCCATTTAAAACTACAACAAAAAACCATGGTATGGTCATTGCAATGTATGGATTGGGGTTGGGGTTAACCTCGCGCCCCTAGCCACTTGACCTGTGGTCTCGTGGGTTGGGTGGACTAGGGGCCAAGGGTTAACCCTAGCCCCGACCCCCAATGCACAACCCACAAAAGTTTAAATATGAAATGTGACCTATGGTAAATAAGAAACACTTGCGGTGCAGTGGTGGAGCATCGCGCTGCCACCCTAAAGGTCTATGGTTTGATTCCCATGGAGGTCCTGTCCAGCCATACAAAAATTTTACTATGTAGTCTGGAGGCCACGTGCTTGCCATGCATTGGCCCACATGTTCCTCCGTCATTAGACCACATAAAAGACCCCTCGACCAATCAAAAACCAAGAAATTTTGACCAAACAGATTGAGACACATGGCGGAAAACCATTGGCCCATAAACACACTGTCAATTTCCTAATCACTTGCCTAGTCAGTGTATGAACTACTGACTAGGCGTACCTACAACCCAAATCACAAAAATTTTAACGGTTTGGAAACTTGTTCAGAACGCGATATTGGGATCATACGATATAGGTTTTGAGTGAAACAAGTTGTGTTGGATTTAGGGCGATGATATCTTCGTTTTGGCACTAGTTTTGACCATTTTCAAACACTTTGAAATTTGAGCACTTTATAGATCCCCTGGACCATTCCTCCCAACTGGAATCTTTTGGATCTCCAAAATCTCATTCTTAGTAAACAAAAATATGAGGTTATAGTTCCCTCATCGTGCCAATCTCAATCCATTTATATTTTCCTTGATTTTTCGCTTTGAGCTTCTCATGAAGGTACTTCACTTTCCCTTGTTTTGAAGTCCTTGTCTTTCTATCAAAGATGGTGTCTTGTTGCAATTCTTCAAGATATTCAGAAAATAAAACTACCCTTGAAGGAATTTTAACATTCCCTCCTAAATATTCAATCAAAGGAGACTTATTCAATTTCAATTTCATTTCACCTTGAACATTGTAATCATAAGGATGCTTAAAATGACTAGCCTTGCACTTGGCTTGACTCTTTAACAAATGTGATCGCCATCGCCATCAACCATCCTTCCTCAAAGCCAAAAAATTATGAAACCCACAAGAATATGTCTTAGAACCAATGTCCTTTTTTTCAAATAGCATTTTAATTTGCTTTTTGACCCCTGTATTCTTTATCATTGGCATCTTGTTCACACCAATGTTCAACAATGATGCATCCTGCTGCAATTGCACTTCGTGTTGTTTACCTCTTTTAGGTCGCAACATGTTAGAATCCTAAAACATCTTATCACATGGATTATCAACCCCAATGAAATCATATTTTAAACTTGATTCATATCCTTGAAAGGTTTTATATTCCTCGATATCTTTGTTCTTGAAAAATTCTGACTAGAATTAACAATCCTCTTCATTTTTCCAGCATTCACAAGAGATAAACTCAATTTATTCCTATGTGCTCTAACAATTTACTCAATCCAATTTTTTAACGAATGATATTTGTTCTCATGGAGATGAAAAATGGCTCTCATATAATATAGATATGGGCTTCCCAAAACAATACCACATATATCAAGCGGAACTACATCAAGTTCTACCTCATCAAGGAAATTTGCAGTGATGGAAAATCTAAGTATGCATTTCCTTGTCACTTGCAATTTTTCATTTTCACATGCCCAACCTAAAGGATAAGGTTTAGGATGAATATCAGTTTCTAAATTCAAATTCTTGACAATATCTTTTGAAATGAGGTTTTATTGTGATCCAATATCAAACAGTGTATCTATATTGGTATATTTTGAAATAAATCTATTGTGCAAAAGCTCTATTCGTTTTTTTTCATATTCAGTTTAATTAAGATTATTTGAAGAACTAGTGTTTTCAATTTCCATACCTTTCAATACCATGGTTGTGATCTTTGTTTCATCCCTAGAATCTAATCCTAAATCTTGTTGTATAGTTGCAACAACATTTTCTTTCTCCTTGTTTTCAAACTTTTTGGGTCTCATCTCAGGATGAAGTTTCCAGCAATGGTCTTCATCATGGCCCTCTTTGGAACAATGTTTACATGTGATTTTTTCTCCCTCTTTCTTGATGGCAACATTTATCTTCCATTTTCCATTCTTCTTCCCCTTTCCTTTGTCTCTAGACTCAAAGGAGTTCTCACTTATTTCATCAAAAACATTGTTCCCTCTTTCTTATATATGTGTTGCATGTACACAAAACTAATGTAAATTTGTAGGGTTAAAAATTATAATTGTGTTTCTCAAGTAGTTATGTAAACCTCCAATGTATTTGTGTAAAGTTTCTTGAGAGGATAAATCTACACCCAATATCAATTCTCTCCATCTAAACTCTTTGGTATAAATTTACACACTTTGACCCTTTAATTGCCTAAATTTTTTCCAATCCATTATAACTTTATTAATGTATGCTAAAGGATAAAATTTTCTTATTAATGTAGAAAAAAAATTAGTCCAAGAGGATAAAACCTTACCATGTTTCTTTGTCCTCTTAAGTTTTGGCTTCCCACCAAATAAGTGTTGCACTTTTCCAACCTTAATGAAACAAGTTGAATCTTGGTCTCATCATCTTTAATCCTTTGTATCCTGTGATATTACACTTCAATATGAAAAAACAAATTATCTAATTTCTTAGCATTTACCTCTCCATTATATATAGGAAATTCAAACTTTATGTCAAGTTTAAAAAGTGGAGTTTTACCATGTCCCTTTTGAGAATGTGGAGGTGTTTGTGAAGGGGTTGATGTAGAAGATGATGATGGTGAAGATGAGGGTGAGGATAAAGGTGCAATTAGATGTGGTTTATCACCATTACCTCCATTCCATTTTGGGAGCATGTCTGCATTTCCTCCATATCCCTTTGGAGGATTTGAGCCCTCACCTTGCAATCTTGAATTTCTCTCCTCATAGAGAAATTTCACCATCTCAATCATGTCAAAGAATTCTTTCCTAAAATCCTCCTCATCCTCGGTCATATTATCAGGCTCTCCTTGATGTGCCATGACTGGTGAAGATTTTGGTGAAACTTGAGGGGAAATTTGTGGTGGAGATTGTGGCAAATGTGCTCTTCTTGAACTAGATTGAGGACTTTCTCCCACAATTTTTCCTTCTCCTCTTTTGAGCTTCAACTGTGTAAGCATCAGAAACACTTGCAACAAAATTAATCCCTCAAAACAACCAAAGAACCAAAGATTTGATACCAAACTAATCTGTATATGTAAACTTGAAGGTTTATGATAAATTTTGCAAGTGAAATTGTTAGGGTTTTATGCAATTATGAAAGTTAAATTAACACATAAAAGGTGATGTTTATCTCAGTTTTGTAGAAAATAACACAGACAACAGTACCATAATAAAAAATGCAAGAAATAAAATGATGAAGGAGTTCACCCCTCCTGGGCTACATCTCCTGGTCCATATTCCAATGTTGGGCCTCTTTCATTATGCTCAAATATAAGTGTTTACATGGCTTTTCAGTGCTAAGAATGCAAAAATAATGTATCCAATGGCTCTAGAATAGTAAAAAACCCCTAGTTGGGCTCTTTCTGCACTCAAAAAGGTCAAAACATGACTGAGTTATGCTCCTCAAAAATTTTCTTACTAACTTTCCTCCAAATCGCACCCACCTACTATCCATCCTACAAATTCCACAATTTTCGACGTCGTGGGGAAACAGTTTTTCCCTGTGCTGGCAAGATTTTGTTGGTTCAAGTGAAAATTGTTGCTGCATTAAATTGTGACGTGACTCCATGAACCGACTAAAATGGGCCAAGTGGCACAATTAGATTCGTTGGATACGGTCGGTTCAAAAAAAGGTGCCAATTGTTTGACTTTGACTGTGACTAGGGTTTGGTGTGGTGGAACCATGGCTTTGTACTTGGGTTGCACACCAATGAAACCCAACTGCTGACTGTGGTGAGTTTTGGGATGCATCATGGTTAGGTTTCCCAAATTTTCCACCAAAACATTTAACCTAACCCTCTCCAACATTCAAATGTGGTATATTCCTTGGTTATTTCCGGTTGAGATTTGAACCATGACCAATACTCTAGAACTATGGTGATGACCCGTGGTTCCGCTAAGGTTTAGAAACTATCAATGAACCATGGTATGGAATGTGTTATATGGTTTGGTTCTCGTTTTGGTTCCATTAAAAACTACACCAACAAACTGTGGTATGGTCATTACAATGTATGGTTTATGGTTGGGGTTAACCCTGCGCCTCTCACCGCCTGACTTGTAGTCTCGTTGTTTGGGTGGATCGGGGACTAGGGGTTAACCCCAGCCCTAACCTCCAGTGCACAACCCACAAAACTTTGTATATGCAATGTGTCCTATCGTAAATAAGAAACACTTGTGGCGCGGTGGTGGAGAATTGTGCTACCACCCCGGAGGTTTGAAGTTCGATTCCCATGGAGGCTCTGTTCGACCATACAAAAATTTTATTGTGCAGTTCGAAGGCCACGTGGCTGCCAGCTATTGGCCCCCGTGGCCCTCCATCATTGGACCACATCAATGACCCCTCGACCAATAAAAAAAAATAAATTTTTACCAACAATATTGAGGCACATGGAGTTAAACCATTGGCCCACAAACAAACGGTCAACTTCCCAGTCACCTTCCTATTCAGTGTATGGACTGCTGACTTGGCGTACCTTCAACCTAAATTACAAAAAAAATAGTTGTTTGGAAAATCAGTCGAGACACTATATTAGGAGAATACGATATTGGTTTTTGAGTGAAATGAGTTGCGTTGGATTCAGGGTGACAAGATATTCGTTTTTTCACTGGTTTCAAGCACTTTCAAACACTTTTAATTTTGAGTACTTTATTGATCCCCTAGATCAATTCTCAACTATATTCAACCACAATCAACCATGGATAATATAGTCAACCATGTTGAACCATGGTCAATACTATGTTGAACCATGGTCAATATGGTCAAACCATGGACAACATGGACTATCATATTCATGTTCAACCATAACTGGATCTTATTTAACCATATTCAACCATGGTCCAATGTGGTCGACCATATTCAATTGTAGAAATCAAGGTTAACAATGGTCAATGTGGCCAAGATGGCCAAACATGTTCAAATAAGGTCAAACATTGCCAAACGAGAATCAACAATAATCTACATGTTCAATATGGTTGATTATGGTAACCATTGTCAGTATGGTCAACATGGGCATCATGGTCAATCATGGTTGATCATAGTCATCTATAGGTAAATTTTGAATACCCTATTCTACCATATTTAGCGGCAGTCAACCATATGTTAATCATTTTCAACCATGTTCAATGAATCCCAACTATGGTCAAACATCATTAATTAAATTGAATCATGGTTAAACACAATCACTAAGTTCAACCATAGGCAACTTTGCTTAAACAAGCTCAACCATGGTCAACAATTTTCATCCATGCTCAACCAGAGTCAACCATGGATAATATGGTCAATCACGCTATACAATGGTCAACATGGTAAAACCATGGAAAACAATGGTTAACATGGATAACCATGGACAACATGGACTACCATGTGCATGGTAAACCATAAATTTATTATATTCAACCATATGTTAACCATAAAAAACCATGTTCAAACATGGTCACCAATTTTATCCTTGTTCAACCTTGTTTGAAATGTAACATTAATATATGATCCATAAACTTCCATGGGTATTCCACTCGATAGTCCATCACAATAGATTTGATAAAATTATACTTTAAAATTTGAAAGTTTCAATATGAGGGTTTATTTCTCTTTATATTTCTAGATTTTTAAATTAATGTTTATTGTGTATGCATGCAAATTATAATTATGAAAAAAATAGAGAAGAAAAAAAATAGAAAAAAACACAAACCAATTGACACAATATACAACTTAGGAAACCATTTCAGGAGAAAACCCAGCTGGTAGGTGAGGTCTCTCTACTCTCTTTATCTGAATAGAAAATGGTTGTAGGTAAAAATAAATAATGCATGTGACCCATGGGCTACTACAATGCAAAAATCATCTGTGTGCTATCTCCCTATCCCTCTCGGCTATTCTACTCATCTCTGGAACAAAATGCACTCAAAATAATGGAACCCCTTTTCGTCATACTGGCCTAGTTATAGACAGCTCGATAGCCTACTAGTGGCTAGGATTTACTCCTTTGAATCTTAAATAGAGTTAAAGTATGGACTCTTTTAGAGAATTCTTCATCATGATCACCTGGATAGCCCCTTTTCCATGAGTAATGGGGGTTGATGTGGCATCCTCTCGAATTATGTTGGTCAAAACAAGAAGTTCAACTTATGAGTGGCATAAATTTTGCATATGGATTATGGTTAAGGTGATTCTTGCACCATTTGAAGTGTCTTTGTGTTCAAAACAAGAAAAATTTGTGTTTCATTAAAGGGGAAAATTTTACCCCCAACAAAATTCACTTAATCCCTCAAACTTCTCCTCGAAAGTTTCAAACCCCAATTTTCAAAATTGGTTTCCACTCTTAAAAAATGGTCTTGTGAAATTATTCCTCCACTTTTTCCACTCTTAATGAATCGCGATGGATGAAAAAAAATATAATGATCCAATCTGGATCACACCTCCCCATTTTTGGATGCTTTTGGTCCCCAAAATATTCTACTAAATGAGTTGAGTCAATTTTTCCTCCACCTTCTCTCGGGTGTACCATTTAGCTTTTCCTAGAAGCTATCCTTTCATCCCAATCCGCCAAAGGTAATATTGCCCTTGTCTTGTAGTTGTAGGCTGATTCTCCAAATATTTATCTTCTATCAACTTTGCCTAAGAATCTAGCGATGAATCCTCTCCAGAAGGTAGGAATTGTTCCTATTCCTCATTTAGCATGGAAGGCTTGTAGATTTTCGTATTGTCTACATTCACAATTTTGTAAATGTGCATTTATGGGGGTATATTGATTCTCTAGGGATTATCTCGCATTATTTATACTATATCAAAAGGACCTTATTACAGAGGCTTGATTTTCATACCAGGACCCTGTAGCCTCTCGTTGTTCAACTGCAACCATACTTCTCCCGCCTTGAACAAATTCTATGTTTTGTGCTAATCATGCCTAGAATTATATTTTTATTGTGACTTTTTAGTGTCTCGTATTCTTCTATATGGATCTGTCTCATCTTCTTAAAAAAAAATTCAAACCTCGAGGCATGCCTTATAAGATTCTCCCTCACTCTTCCTTGCTTCTCATATGCAATATCTAAAGGTGAAGGTGGAAAATATCAAAAACAAGTTTCAAATGGGGACTTACCAATATAACTATGGACTACTCTATTATAAGGGTGATGTATTATATATACCAAAATTTCATCCAAAGACACAAATGCTTCTAATTGTAGCCCATCAAAAGTTGCACCAAGGTTCTATTGACTACTTTTCTCTATCAATATGTCTATGGATGGAATGTTGTATACCTATATAACTCTGTGTCCATCTTCTCCTACAATGTAGTCCAAAATGCACTAAGAAATCTTGTGTACTTTTCTGAAATGATGTTTCTCAGTATCCCAAAGTGCACTCGGACCTGTCCAAATAACAAGTTTGTTTCTTCTTACATGTTGATGGTATTTTTACAAGGAATTAGAACACGTATGTCATTGAACTTGTGAACTACCACAAATAAGTAGTCATGTCCCTTCCTCGTTGTTAGTAAACCTCCCACAAAGTCCATCGAAATTATTTCCTAAGGATGAGTGGGTATAGGTAAGGAAAGATATAGACCTTGTTTCTTTTTACTAGGCTTGTTGGTATAAAAAAGTATGCACCCTCTTATGAGCCTAGCTACTTGTTCTTGCATCTTGGTCCAATGCACATACCTATGCAAGTTGGCTATTGTCTTCCGTACACCAAAGTTACCTACAACCTTAAAGGTGTGAGACTCTCTAATAAATGACAATCACTCACTTTAGGAACACATAACTTATCTATCATGTATAGTAACCCATTCTTCACCATCATACACCTGAATCTGCACCTACAACTATTGAAACTGTAATAGACCCGAGTTAAAAGTTCATGTAATAAAAGTTAATAAAGGAAAAAAATAAGATCACGATTAAAGGACACGTATTTCAAGTTGAATGTTGGGAAATATATCCTAATGGGAATCAGTGGATATGTTTATAGCTAAGAATTATAAAGGAAAAAATTATTTATGCACATTTATTCATGAAAATAAAGGAAATTAGGAGAACAGGAAGGTGAAAGGTCACAGGTTTCATGTGAGGAGGAAATTGAAGGAAAATAATGGAAAATGAAGAAAATAGAGGTCTCATTGATAAAAAAATCTTCTAAGGATCAGTTCACAAACTTTTGTCAGTTTAGTTTTGAAGCTCACTCTCCATTCTCTCTCTCACACTCTTGGACTTGGATTTTTCTTGGAGCATTTTAATATTGGATCAAGAAAAGGAAAAGCAAGCAAAGGAAGGACAAGGAAAGGAATGGAAAGTAAAGATCAAGCAAGGAAGAGTAGGATCAAGCAGCTTCAACAAGAATAGTTTCAAGTAATAGATTGCATGTATGATTTCCTAGCTAGTTTTGACATGCATGGTATGTGCATGTTGGAATTCGGTTCTTTTGTTGTCAGTGGCATGGTTTGGTCGAGTTATGATAGTGGTTTTTAGTCTTTCCTTTCCTTATTTTTCTAGATAACCATGGTGTGATGGGATTTTTCTCATTTTTGATCTTTGGAATTGCTAGATGGTTTCAGAATCTGGGGCAGAGGTGGTCTCTAGTTCATTCCCAAAGGCTTAGGAATCCCTTGACCAGTTTTGGCGGGACACACGGTAAATATTGAGGGTAGTGTCTCGGTAAGGGCTTAGCGATCTGGTGTGGATTGTAGTAAATCCTAGAGAAAATGAGATCGAAAATTCCTCAAGGATGGTGATGAGAATCAGAGGCATTCCAAGCTTGGTTTGGTTTTGTGATCTTGGTGTCAATTTAGGTGAGATCACGGTATGGTGAGAGTAGAGGTGGTTTAACCTCTAGATTCCCTTGGTTGTTTTGGATTGGTTTATCCATGATATCCCACATTCATGATTGGAATATGGCATGAGGATGACTGGTTAAAATAAATATTTGGTCCATCCACGTCTATGGTCGGGTGGTACATGGAAGTCCTGAACCTGTTTGGTTCTTTCCTATACTTAATGAAAGCTAAGTTCTCTTGCTTTGTACTTGTATTTATGTGGATTTAATGGTTGTTATATTATGGTTATTTTTGTTGTTATATGTTGGTTATAAGCATGTTTATGTGACTGGTTCTAGTCACGGTTCATTTCATGTTGTTACTTGTAACTGAAGGAACAATGGATGCAAGACCTAATTAATGATAAGACGGCTAATGGGAGAGGGTGGTGATCCTTCTTGATAGTTTTCATATGAATTTTCAGTCCTTATGTTCAGTCTTGTATTCATGACCTGTAGGTTTTATTGTTTCCAAGTGCTTGATATAATTTCAGTCCCATTTGGGGATGGTCAGGCCTAGTCCCAGTGTCAATTTTTGGTTTACAAGCATATTCCTTGTGTAATTTATGATTTCTAGAAGTTACAGGGATTTATGGGCAGAGGTCTAGCCCCAACCCTAGAAATTAGCCTTAAATGTTATCTCCCTATAATACTAGTGTATCCCCTTATTGTTATTGTTAGTGTAGTCCCCTTATTGTTAATTTTGTGCCCATGTAGTCCCCATAGTGATATCATTGTTCCCCATAGAAGCCCACTATTTTTATTGTTGTGTTCTTAAATTACTATTGTTGTGTAGGCTCTAATTATATTGGGACCCCTTAGACTCGTATATATAGAAAGTAGGTTTTTATCATTTGAATCATTCAAGAATTGTTCATTTATGTAATGTAAAGGAGGTTTCCCCCTCGAATATGCTTATTTCTAAGTCGTTGATCTATATTTTCTTCTATTTTGTGAGTTGGTTTCATAAAATTTGGTATCAAAGCTTGGGATTCTAGGGTTTCACTTCTTCAAATAGGTTATCTTGGAATTTTCACTATAAATTTTTTCTACGAGGCTTCAGAAGATTAAATTTTTACCACATGGAGGATAAATCTTGATGAACATTGTGTAGAAATTTTAGAACTTGGTTTGCAATATCTTCAGAGATATGATCTGTGGAAGTTAGGGTTTTTGCAGGCTCCATAATTTCATCTCAATTAGGTGACCGAGGGAAACTCGTCATAACTTTAATTTCTAGCATTGGATTAGAATTATGTAAAAAGTGGTCAAAATTTCATAGACTATAGTTTCTTGTGTATCGATTGTAGGGCCAAAGGTTCAAAAATTGACACGTGGCATACCGTGCATGTTCGCTCTACTGAACCAGTCCATAATTAGGTCATTGTGGGAGATCGGGCATAAATTTGTCTTGAATAATCCAAATTAGGTCTGACCTGTGGCATTGGAAAGAATACTCAAAGGGATACTATAGGACTGCATTTCAAATCTTAGGGATCTGAAATCACATAGATACATCAGTTTCAATATCGAGCTCCTCAAAAGTAAGAAAAAAGTGTGTTTGTTTTAAAAAAAATTATAACTTTTGTTTAAAAAAATCAGTCTGATGTGATTCCAAATGGCATATTGAAGAATTGATATCAGTATTGGGTTCTATAATTAATCCTAAAAATATTTCCACAGCAATTAATCCCTCAGAAATCTCCACTATGACACATGAAGAGGAAGAAGTGCAACATGATATATCAAAATTACGAGACCAAGTGCAACAAATTTCGCTCTCACAAAAAGTAACCAAAACTTAAATGGAAGCTAAGATGGATGGTTTGAAGAAATGAATGGAAGATAATATGGATGGTTTTAAGAAATACATGGATGGCATGGAAGATAATATGGATGGTTTTAAGAAATACATGGATGGAATGGAAGCTAATATCGATGGTATAGAAGAAAAACTAAAAGCAGACATGTAATATTTGAAGGAAGGTATGAGAAAGTTGCTACAAGAAATGATTCCTAATCGCGAAAGGGTAGTAGATGAAACACATGATGAGAAAAAAAAAAAAATTTAATCATGATTTAATATACTCTAATGTTGGATTTAAGACTCACCATATTCCAAACATCGATATGAGGAAGTTTGATGGCAAGGATTTGATATCATGGATACTACAAATGGAGCAATAATTTGAGCTCCATAATGTGAAACATACAATAAAGGTAAGCATTGAAACTCTATATTTAGAAGAAAATTATTTTGTATGGTGTTGATGCCTTTTTTCTCATAAACCAATTTTCACTTGGTCAATATTTACGGAGGAAATGATAGCACATTATGAGGATACAAAGAGCAACAGCTTCTTTCTCCAATTGATAAATCTCAAACAAAAGGGTTCAATGATGGAGCACATTGACGACTTCCAAAAATTGAATATAAGGGTAAATAATATTCCAGAGGAACATAGGATTTATGTCTTAATAGGGACTTTAAAGAATAACATCCAACATGAGGTTCACCTTTGGGAACCTGATTCATTGGAAAAGGCATTCAGAGTGGCAAGAAAAGTTGAAAGAAAAATTATGGCAAAAATGAAGTCTACCAATCACAACTATAAAATGGAAATTTTTTTTGCTCCTAACCATCCACAACCTACAATTTTGACACCACAATAATTGGAGGAAAAATAGGAAAGGGGATTTTTTATAGTTTTCATATCAAATACACCAAAGGTCATAAGTGCGTCGAGAAGAAATTATTTTACATAGGATTTGAAGAGGAGGAAAAAATGAACAAGAAACATCAAAAGAGGAGGATATACACCATGAACCAACCCCAAAGAAGGAAGAAATGAATCCAACCATATCTTGTAATGTATTGCTAGGAATTACCACTCCTCAAACTCTTAAGATATAAGGATATATCAAGAAAAAAAAAGGTAATAGTGCTAATTGATTCGGGTATTACACATAATTCTATTCATTTTAAGATAGCCAAGGACTTGAATTGCTTCCCATATCTGGGACCAGAATGTCAAGTGATGGTTTCAAATGGATGAAATATAAATTTCTCTACAAAGTGCCATAATATCAAGCTAACCATGGGGTGATATCTATTGAATAGTTCAATGCTTTCTATTCTAATGGGTGTTGTGGATGTTGTACTAGGAGTCCAATGGATACAATCTTTGGGGACTATAGTTTTTAATTTTCAAGAACTTTTCTTGAAATTTTTTTGGTAAGGAAAGGAAGTTGAATTACAGGGTATCTCAAGGAAACCGAGACGAATAATCATCTCTAGTGTCATGAAAAAGATTTTGAAGAAAGAAAAATGAGACGTAATTTCACAAGTATGCTCACTACAGGTTCAAACATCGAAATCCTCTATTTCTCCAAATCTCCAAAAATCCTTCGACAATCATTCCAAGGTGTTTGAGACTCCTAAAGGACTCCCATCTATTCATGATAATTATCATGCTATTCATCTGATTCCAGGAAGTGTTCCTCCAAACATCGGGCCTTACAGATATCCATATGCCCAAAAGAGTGAAATTGAACGTATGATTGCAAAAATTCCAGAGGTCGGTATAATTCAACCTAGTCAAAGTTATTTCTCTCCCCTAGTAGTTTTGGTGCACAAGAAGGATGGATCATGTTGCATGTGTCTAGATTATAGGGAGATCAACAAGCTCACTATTAAAGATAATTTTCCCATTCCTGTCATTGATGAATTAAATGGACTAATATACTTCACCAATTTGGATCTTCATTCAGGTTATCATCAAAATAGAATGAAGATTGAAGACATTCTGAAAACAACATTTAGAACTCATGAGGGTCATTATGAATTTTTTTTCATGCCTTTTGGCCTTACCAACTCATCTTCTACATTTCAAGGATTGATGAATTCCATTTTAAAACCCTTCCTTAGAAATTTTATGTTAGTATGTTTTGATGATATACTAATGTATAACATGTCTTGGAAGTATCATGTTCAACATGTTGATAGGGTGCTCAAACTATTGGATGAGAAACAATTATATGCAAAAACCTATAAATTTTTCTTTGGAGTACAAGAGGTGGAATATCTGGGTCATATTGTATCTCATGAAGGTGTTAAGGTAGACCCTAAAAAAATTAAATCCATTAAGGAATGGAAAATCCCCACAACCCTAAAGCATATGCGAGGATTTCTCGAGTTAACATGGTATTATCATAAGTTTGTTAAGAATCATGGGAGAATAGTACCACCTCTAACAACATTATTGAAGAAATATGCATTTGCTTGGAATCTAGAAGCAACTATGGCCTTTGAACATCTTAAAGAGGTAGTGTGTCAAGCATCGATCTTAGCTACGCCAGAATTCACAAAAACATTTATTGTGGAATGTGATGCCCCAGGAAATGGAATTGGTGTTCTTTTAATGCGAGAAGGAATATTCATTTCTTTTGAAAGTCGCCCAATCAAAGGAAAGTATTTACAAAAATCTATTTATGAGAAGGGAAATTTGGAAATACTACATGCACTAAAAAAATGGCGACCTTACCTAATGGGAAGACAGTTTAAGGTAAAAAAAAATCATGATAGTCTTAAATACTTTTTGGAACAAATACTATATTTAGAAGAGAATAAAAAAATGGGTCACAAAGATGTTGGGTTATGACTTTGAAATCATCTACAAAGAAGGGAAGCTAAATGTTGTTGCAGATGCACTCTCAAGAAAGGATGAGGACGTGGAAGCATTTCTTTATGCCATTTATATTATCGAACCAGATTTGATAACCGAAGCATGGGAGGAGTGAAATAATGACGAATAAGTGTGCACACAAATTCAAAAGTTACAGAAAGATCCTAGTACATATGATACATTTAGCTGGAAAAATGATTCATTTTGGTACAAATATTGCTTATATATTTGTAAGAATTCCCAAATAAAATAAAATATTATTTTTCAATTACACACCTCTCACTTAGGAGGACACTCGGGATTTTTAAAAACTTAGCACAGGGTCAAGAAAGAATATTTTGGGATGGCCTTAAATCTGATATTCAAAAGTTTGTAGCGGAATGTTTGGGTTACCAACAAAATAAATTTGAGACAATTAATACCTTGGGTATGCTACAACCTTTATCCATTCCAAGTCAATGTTGGGAGGAGGTTTCAATGGATTTTATCATAGGTTTACCCAAGTCCTAAGGAAAGAGTGTCATCATGGAGGTAGTTGATAGGCTTACCAAGTATGCACACTTTTGGTGCATTATCTCATCCATTTCAAGCCAGTACAGTTGCCACTGCATTTATGGAAAAAATTCAAAAGCTACATGGAAACCCAAAGATTATTGTAAGTGGAAGAGATCCCATTTTCACAGGAAAATTTTGGAGAGGACTGTTTACTTGTCTGGGTACTCAACTAGCTCATAGATCATCTTATCGCCCTCAATTTGATGGGAAAACTAAGATAGTGAACAAATGTTTGGAAGGATATATAAATTTCTATGTATGTGATAAAAAAACATAATGGGTCAAGTGGTTACCTTTGGCTGAATGGTGGTATAACACTTCCTTCAACACTACAACAAAAATGGCCCCATTTATGGCACTCTATGGATATCATCCACCATCCATCACATCATATTTAAGAGAAAATTCTTAGTTTCAAGCATTGGAATATCACATCGAGCATCAAAAAAAAGTTCTCCAACTCCTAAAGGATAACCTAACTTTGGCCCAAAATTCAATGAAATAACAAGCAGATCAACATCCCAGTGAAATAATTTTTGATGTAGGTCACTAGGTATTTTTATGACTACAACCATATAAACAAATGTCCCTCAAGCAAGCTAATAAGGATAATAAATTATTTCCAAAGTATTATGGTCCTTACAAGGTGTTGCAAAATATTGGTACTATGGCATAAAAATTGGAGCTTCCAGCATCATTTCAAGTGCACCCAGTTTTCCATGTTTCATGCTTAAAGAAGGTTATAGGTGAAAAACTCCCAGTTAAACCAATATTGCTAGAATTTGACGAGGAAGGAAAATTCATATTGGAACCTAAAGCATTCACAGAAACAAGAACTCGACAGATATGAAATCGATCAATTTCTGAGTATCTCATCAAGTGGAAGAACTTACCCGTTGAAGATTCCACCTGGGAGGATGAGAATTTTGTACAGAAGAATCCAGAACTACTCAAGCATTGAGGACAACACTTTTTTGAAGGAGAGGTTCATGTTAGGTCCTTATAATACTAGTGTATCCCCTCATTGTTATTGTTATTGTAGTCCCCTTATTGTTATTGTTGTGCCCATGTAGTCCCCATAGTGTTATCATATGCCCCATAGAAGCCCACTATTGATATTGTTGTGCCCTTACATTATTATTTTTATCTAGACTCTGATTATATTGGGACCCCTTAGATTCCTATATATAGAAAGTAGGTTTTATCATTGAATCATTAAAAAATTGTTCATTTATATAATGTAAAGGAGGCTTCCCCATCTAAGAGGCTTATATCCATGTGGTTGATCTATATTTTCTTCTATTTTGTGAGTTCATTTCATAACATAAATTTCATAGTCATTGGCACAAAGCTAGTTAATTTAGTCCACAGTCGCACTGATATAGGCTTATGCATACGACTGGGAGGTACAATCGCATTGAGGCCTTGGAAAGGGAGCGACTGGGGGTAAAATCCAGTTAAGCTTCAAGGTGAGCTAAGGGATGGAAACCTGGAGGGGTTGGCTTATTCCTAGAGTGTCCTGTGACACTTGAGGGAAGTCAGTAAGAATTTTTTTTTTACTCCATTTCCCTAAGGTCACTGAGGAGGTCGAGTCTAGTCATAACTTCCCCTCGTCTCATGTTTACCCCAGTTGGTGGGTTACTTGGGTATATGTGAGGGGAGGTGTGTTGTTACAAGTGGTATCGGACCGTGGTTATTCTCAATTTCGAAAAATTCTAATGTTTTAAGATTATCATCGGCATGCATTTATGTTGGTTTCATATGTGTTTCTCATACTTATGGTCTATGTACTTGTTGCATCTGCATGGGGTTGGTTATGGTGGCAGTGATTAAGCCGTGGGAGAGTTGATAGTGTTATTTTGAAATGTGTTTTCATGAGCGTATGACTTTTTATACATGTCAAGTTCTTAAATGTTGTCAAGTGTACATTGGTATGGTTGATGTTGTCACGCATGGGGTCATGCTGTGTAGTTGATATGGTCATGCATTGATGATTGGACTTGATTTAGAATGATTTTCATGTGTTCATATACCTATGTGTTATAAGTCTATCTATTGTTATGATAATGTACATACATGTATTACATTGATTGGTTGATCTTGAAGATGAGATATACTCCCAAAATTATGCTAAGGAAAGTTGGTTTAATGTGTTTTGGTTTAAGCTGACATGAGATGCCTTGCAGGAAGAAATAAAATATGAATATCAAGATGGTAGACTACAAATATTATCCCAATGAATTAGATGAGAAACATGGCAATGGGCACTCTTCTTATTTAGAAGACACACTGAGAATTTTTAAGGAATAAATAAGGATTTTTAAGGCATATAATGACATAATCATATGGGCACAAGAGAAACAAGCAGAGGTCAATGTAAGATCCTTCAACATTTATCAGAGTTGCAAAAACAGGGACCACTTCAGATCAGCTAAGGACAAGAGGATGGTACTAATGGGGCATATGGAAATAGGTCTCGTGGTGGTCATAGGTCGGATAGAGGTGACATGATTAGAGTTGGAAGGTTCTTGGACACTTTGGATAGGAGAGGTGACAAACATAGGCACTATTCTAGTTATGGTTTTGATAGGCACTATGATCGTCATCGTTATCATCCTTACAATAGGAGTGATATGGGATATTTTTCGAATGAGTTTAATAAATAAAAACCACATAAATTTGATGGAGAGATGAATAAATCACAAGATGCAAAGGCGTGATTGCTTGGTATGAGGAAGTTCTTCAGGTTGCATCATTACTCAGAAAACATGAATGCCAAAATAGCTACATTCGGCCTCAAAGGTAAAGCAGATATTTGGTGGTAAGATGTGAAGAATGTCAAGGGTATTTATGACAAGTAACTGACTTGGAGTGAGTTCAATAGGATATTCTGAAAGAATTATATATCGGAGACATATTATGATGCCAGAGCTAAGGAGTTTTATGAGTTACAGATGTGTTCCATAACAAGTGATGAGTATACTAGTAGGTTCATGGAGTTGTTGAGATATGTGCCTTACCTCGTCAGTGGGCTTCCAATATCATATAGAGCCCAAACTGATTTCGATGAAAATAGATCACTAGAAGAGGCCATTCGAAAGTTGAAGCATTTTTATGAGAATTCAAAACAAAAATTTGATCCTAAGCATGATTTGAAAGGAAATGAGAAATCTAAAAGAAGATGGACACCAAAGTGGAGAAGACCTAAAGACGCATGTGAGAAAGAAAATATGGTTCCTTATAAGAAGTTTAGTACAGTGGAGAAAGGACATGGATTGTAGATGGGAGAGCAGCAAACTAGAGGTGATGGTAGAGCACCATTGTAGTGTTGGATATGTGGCAAGGATCATCACAAGGGGTATTTTCTGCAGTATCTAGGTGATAGATCCCATACTTATATAAGTGCACAGGAGGCACAGAAAATTAGGGATTTTGGTCATAAAATTCCTCATATTTATGTCGATATGGGAAACAGTCAAGTGGATCACCATGAATCTATATTTAAGATGGACAGTAAGCTTTGTAATCAATTTATTTCTATTTTGATTGATCCTAGATCTAATTATAGTTATGTTAATCTTGACTTGGTGGATAAGTGTGGCTCTAGAAAAGAAGTGCATGAAAAATCCTGGTTGATACAGTTGGATACATGTTCAAAGAATAAAGTTCACCATTGGGTAAGATCTTGTGCATTTAAGTTAAATGTTATGCCTAAAACAACATATTTAAATGTACCATCATTGGGATTGTATGGCATGATTTTAGGTATGGATTGGTTGCACCTTCACAGAACCAAAGTAAATTGTTATAACAAGGCCATTGCATTCCTGGATGATAATGGAGAAAAGATAATTATGTAGGGAAAGAACAAACCTACATAAGTGAGGATGGTCACCACTATGCAAGCTAAGCGTAGTTGTAGGAAAGGTTGTGTGATGTTTGCAGTACATGTTTCTAGTGATAAGGGTAATGATGTTGAGGATGAAGAAATATTCAAAAGGTATCATGTATTGCAGCAGTTTCAGGATGTGGTTCCAACAAATATTCGAGAGCTACCTCCTCACATGGAAGTGGATTTTTCTATTGAGTTGGTACCAGGAGTAGCACCAGCATCAAAGGAACCTTACAAGATGAGAACACTAGAGTTAGTAGATTTGAATTTGTAGTTGAAGGAAATGATTGACAAGGGATACATTAGGTTGAGTATATTGCCTTGGGGTTCACCAGTGTTGTTGTAAAGAAGAAGGATGATACTCTCAGGTTGTATGATACTCTCAGGTTGTGAATTGATTACAAGAAGTTGAACAAAGTGACGATCAAGAACATGTACCCATTGTCAAGGATTGATGACTTTTTTTATCAGTTGAAGGGAGTAGTAGTGTTCTCTAAGATCGACTCGAAATCAGGATATCATCAAGTATGCATAAAAGAAGAGGACATCTACAGGACTGCATTTAGGAGGAGGTATGGGAATTATGAGTTTGTTGTAGTTCCATTCGGTCTGACTAATGCCCCGACTACATTTATGTGTTTGATGAATAGTTTTTTGTGTCCTTATCTGGACAAATTTGTTATTGTATTCTTTGATTATATACTGTTATATTCTAAAAATGAAGAAGAGCATGTTGAACATTTAGCAGTAGTGTTGAGATTACTAAGAGAGCATCATTTATATGCTAAGCTTATAAAGTTAAATTTCTTTCAGACAGAGGTACACTACTTGGCACATGTTGTTTCCAGGGAGGGCATAGCAGTAGATCCATAAAATATAAGATCCTTCATGGAGTGGACAGCTCCTAAGAATGTGGAGGGAGTTAGATCATTTATGGGATTAGCAGGTTACTATAGGAGGTTGATCATGAAATTATCACACATTTCATATCCTATTACACCTTTGCAGAGGAAAGGTAATAATTCTAAATGGAAAGAAGAATGTGCATCTAGTTTTGAGTAGTTGAACCAGTTTTTGACCAATGCTCCAATTCTTAATATTGCAGATTCGGATAAATAATGTGGTGTGTACAGATTCTTGTCAAAGAGGACTTGATGGAGTCCTTATGCAGGAGGGGCAAGTGGTATGTTATGAGTCATGGAAATTGAATGATCATGAATATAACTACGTGACTCATGATCTTGAGTTGGCAGCTATTATTCACGTGTTGAAAATGTGGAGGCATTATGTTCTTTGCAAGAATTTGTATTGTTGAGTGATCATAGTGGGTTGAGATATTTGTTTGACCAACTGAATATGAATGCCACAAAAGCTATATGGTTGGCCACCCTTAGTGAGTTTGAATTTGATATCAGATACATCAAGGGAAAAGAGAATAGGGTTACAGATTCTCTCAGTAGGAATGTATATGTGAATCATATAGCAGCTATGACTTATTATGGTACATACTTAAAATATCGGATATTACAGGCAGGAAAACATGATAACAGGTATGTGGAGCTTAGGCATAGGTTACAGTGGAGTGTAGGTGCAAGTATAGGTAGAGGTGAAGTTACAAGTACAAGTGCAGGAATAGGTGATCAAGATGTAGACTATCATCTCACAACACATGGTTTGGTGATATTTAGGGACATGATCTATGTGTCAGATGATAGCGAGCTCAAGAATATTATATTAACATATTTTCATGTCAATCCATACTTGGGTCACCCAAAATACATTGACGGCGGTGAAGAAGTTCTATTATTGGCCGAATATGAGGAAGGAAGTGGCAAAGTTCATGGCTAGATTTTTGGATTGTCAGTAGTTAGAGGAAGAGTGTAGGCATCCAAGTGGACTACTACAGTCGATTGTGATTCTAGAATGGAAATGGGAGGTCATTTCCATAGATTTTATTACAGTTCTTCCGAGGGTAGTGAGCCAGCACGATTCTGTGATGGTTGTGGCCGACAGGTTCAACAAGGTGTCTCACTTCATTCCAGTGAAGACTACATATTCATCTTGTGAGGTGGCATAAGTCTTCTTCAGGGAGATTGTGATATTTCATAGTGTTCCGAAGAATATTGTGTTAGACAGGGATGCAAAGTTCACTTCCAAGTTTTGGAAGGAGTTTTTTTGCAAGATTGGGGAAAAATTTGGCCTTCATTACAACCTATCATCCACAAACAGATAAATAGACAGAGAGGGTCAATAGGATCATGGATGATATGTTCAGGATGTATGTTATGCATCAGCAGAGGAGATGTGAGGAGTACCTTCCATTGGTTGAGTTTTCATAGTACAATGGTTATGAGGATTCATTGAGGATGAGTATGTTTGAGGCATTGTATGGGTGGAGTTGCAATACTCCCATCAGCTAGAGTGATCCAGTGAATAAGTCACTTATTGGACTAGACATATTGGCATATATGGAATAGGAAATGCAAGTTATAAAGAAGAATTTGAAGGCAACACAGAACAGGAAGAAGATTTGTGCATACCAACACAGTGAATTTAAGGAGTTTCAGGTTGGGGAGCATGTTTATTTTCACAGGTTTTATGTGAGGAGGAAATTGAAGGAAAATAATGTAAATGAAGAAAATAGAGGGCTCGATGATAAAAATTCTTCTGAGGATCAACTCACATACTTTTTTCAGTTCAGTTTTGGAGCTCTCTCTCTCTATTCTCTGTCTCACACTCTTTGACACTTAGATTTTTCATGGATCATTTCAGCATTGGATCAAGAAAAGGAAAATCAATAAAAGGAAGGACAAGGAAAGGAAATCAAAGCAGAGATTAAGCAAGGAAGAGCGGGATCAAGTAGCTTCAGCAGGAATACTTGTAGGTAACATATTGCATGTATGATTTCCTAGTTTTTTTTTGACATGCATGGTATGTGAATGTTGGTATTCGATGCTTTTATTGTAAGTGGCATGGTTTTTTTGGGTTATGACAGTGGTTTTCAGCCTTGTCTTGGATTTTTCTAGAGAGCCATGGTGTGATGGGATTTTTCTCAGTTTGAGATTTGTAATTTCCATATGGTTTCAGAATTCAAGATGGATGTGGTCTCGGGTTCATTCCAAAAGGCCTAGGAATCCCTTGACCAGTTTTGCGGGATGCACAGTAAATCCTGAGGGTGGTATCTAGGTAAGGGCCTAGTGATTTGGTGTGTTGCGGTAAAGCCTAGAGACAAGGAGATGAGAAATTACTCAAGGATGGTGATGATATTTGGAGACATTCCAAGCTCAGTTCGGTTTTGTGATGTCGTTGCCGGTTTAGGTGAGATCATTGTATTATGAGGGTCGAGGTTGTTTAACCTACAGATTCACTTAGTTTTTTTGGATTGGTTTATAAATGAAATCCCACATTCACACTTGGAATATGGCATGCGGGTGAATGGATGAAGATATATTTGGTTGAACCATGTCTATGGCCGGGTGGTATGTGGAAGTTTTGAACCTGGTCAGTTCTTTCCTATGTTTAATGAAAGCTAAGTTCTCTTGCTTTGTACTTGTATTTATGTGGATTTAATGGTTGTTATAGTATGGTTATAAGCATGGTTATGTGGTTGGTTCTAGTCATGGTCCATTTCATGTTTTTACTTGTAACTAAAGGAACAATGGATGCAAGACCTAACTAATGATCAAACAAATAATGGGAGAGGGTGGTGATTCTTCTTGATAAGTTTCATATGAATTTTTATACCCCTATGTTCAGTCTTGTATTCATTGTTAGAAAATTGTATATTATAGAGAAATGGAACACATAAAATATGTGGAAACACAAACACGTAAATAACATATAAAATAAGAGAGACACAGATATATGTGGTTCACCCAACTTGGGTTATGTCCACAGAAAAGCCAGTCCTTCCTTTCTAATATCCCAAAAAATGAAGAGACACGACCTACAACATATCCATTGTAATATCTTTTACTCTCTCACACAGTCCCCCTTTCTAGTTCTCGCTCAAAATATACACTCAATACATAGCCACAATATAATACCCTCATACAAAATGAGGGGTTTCCTTCTAAGGAAAGAAAACCTGCATTAAACATAACTTATACCGTCAGATCATTTTCTTAATGAACGACCCATATTAACTACGAAATTACAATATTTTACAAGGCAACTTTAAATTTGGTTATAGCTTCAAGGGCACTGACCCCGAAACCCCCCACTCGAGGGGGGGGGGGGCTCATAAGATCATCGTCCCCCCCCCCTTGTACCCCTCTAACAGTGATTAAATGAAGGGCGAATTTGCCACCCCATTAAGAACAGGGGTCCAACACAACGATACATCTAAATAAAGAAGATAATCAGGCTCCACACCCAACAATCTCCCACTTGGACACTGATTGTAGCAACTCCATCGCTACTTAATTTCTTAGAAAATGACTCCACTTTGGACCTAAATTTTTCTCATATTTATCATTATACTTGAAGACCAATTGAAACTGAGTAGAATATCAGTTTCTCCCTGGTCACCACTTTTGTTAACATATATGTGGGATTCTAGATAGTGTGTATCTTTTCCAGCTTCAACTGTCCATCTTCCAACACTGACCGTATGAAATGGTACTTGATTTGTGTGTTCTTATTCTTGGAATGAAATGTTGATTTCTTTGCAAGATGAATGGAACTCTGGCTATCACTGTATAACCTTCCCATTTCCTACTTCTTACCCAATTAATCCATAAACCTTTGTAATCAAAGAATTTGTTTACTAGCCTCTATAGCAGCAACATACTTTTCTTATGTTGTTGAAATTGCAACAACACTTTGCATTTTTTAAACCCAATTGACAATTGTTCCACCTATTATAAATACATTACCTATAGTGCTCCTCTTGCTATCTTTGTCACCTACCATATCTGCTCAACATATCCCTGTAGAGCAATGTTTGAGCCACCAAATCATAATGCTTGATTTGTGGTACCTCTCAAATATCTGAGAATCCATTTCACTACCGTCTAATGTTCTTTTCATGTATTGTTCATGTACCTACTTACAACTCCCACTAGATGTGTAATATCAGTCACTGTGCAGACTGTTGCATACATTAAGCTTCCAATTGTTGATGCATATGGAACTTTAGACATATAATCCATTTCTTCTTGGGTCTTGGGGAACATCTCCTTACTAAGTTTAAAATGGCTAGCCAAAGGTGTACTAACTAGTTTTTCATTCTGCAGATTAAATATTTCCAACACCTTTTGTATGTACTCATTTTGAGACAATTTTAATCTGTGATTTTTCCTATCTCTAGTTATTCTCATACCAAGGATTTGTTTTGAAGCTCCCAAATCCTTTATTTAAAATTAATTTTCCAATTTTCATTTGAGCACGTTTATTTCTTGCATGTTAGACCCTACAACAAGCATGTCATCTACATACAATAACAGTATAATATAGCTGCCATCATTTGGATTTTTCAGATAAACACAATGATAAGAGTGACATCTAGTATAACCTTGTTCAGATATAAACCTATCAAATTTTCGATACCACTGCCTCAGAGCCTTTTTAAGCCATAAAAGTTCTTCTTCAACCTACACACTAATTTTTCCTTCCCTTTGACCTCATATCCTTGTGGTTTCTGCATATAGATCTCTTCCTCCAAATCTCCATGGAGAAAGTTTGTCTTTACATTTAACTATTCAAGATGCAAATCTTCTGCTGCTACAAGACTTAAAATCGTTCTAATTGAGGTCATTTTAACAATAGGAGAAAATATTTCATCAAATTCAATACCTTTCTTCTATGCAAAGCCCTTCACCACAAGTCTAGCTTTATACCTTTTTTTTCCTTCATCTTCTTCCTTCAACCTGTAAACCCATTTATTATGAAATTTTGTTTTACCTGTAGGAAACCTGACTAAGTCCTAAGTCTGGTTATGTATTAAGGTGTCCATCTCTTCTTTCATGGCTAGCTCCCACTTCTTCCTGGTTTCTACTTGCATTGCTTCTTCATAATATTTGGGTTCACCAGAATCAGTCAATAATACATAATATAATGAAGGAGAATATTGTTTAGGGGGTCTAATTATCCTAGTATATCTTCGGACACCACTTTCTATTGTTTGAGGTGCATGTTATTGTTGTGGTTGTTGATTATTATTATTTTTAGGCACCTTTACTTTTTATGTGATCTCATCAAGAACTATGTATTCTTTGTTTTCTTTTTCCTATTTCTTTTCTTGCAACTGATCTTTATACAAGACCTTTCCAGTGAATATTACATCTCTTCTCCTAATGATTTTTTGATTTTCATGATCATATAAGCGATAACCAAAATAATTAACACCATATCCAATAAAGGTAAATTACTTTGATTTTGCCTCAAGCTTTGTTCTATTTTATTTATTAATATGGACAAAGGCCTCACAACCAAAAGGCTTTAAAAAGGAGTAGTTTACCATTTTACTTGTCCATGCCTCCTTTGGAATACTACCATCCAAGGAAATTGAAGGCCCTATGTTAATTAGATAAACAAAAGTATCTACTGCATCTACCCAAAATTGTAAAGTCAATCCTTCATGCAATCTCATGCACCTTGCATGCTCCATGATTGTCCTGTTCATCCTTTCTCATGCACCATTTTCCTATGGTGTTCCTGGAACTGTCTTATCTCTATGAATTCACCTCCATTTTCTGATCTGAGACACTTCAACTTCTTTCTTGTCTCAATCTCAACCAAAGCATTCCATTTCTTTAAAGTATCAAATACATCAGATTTATTCTTAATACAATAAATCCAAGTTTTTCTAGTTGCATCATCAATAAAACTAACATAATAACAAGAGCCACCGCAAGATGATACCTGAGTAGGTCCCCATACATTTGTATGCATAATCTCTAATTTTTCACTCTTCTTTTCTTTCCCAACTCTAAGAAATCAGATTCTCTTCTATTTTCCATAAACACAATTCTCACAGAAATCCAAATCAATACTCTTCAAACCTAGCAACAAGTTTCTTGAGTGAAGAATCTTCATCCCCTTCACACTCATGTGATCAAGCATATAATTCCATAATGTTATATCTGCTCCTATGGAGGTTAAATCATTAACACAATTAGAAATACCATTGCATAAATAAAATGTACCAACCTTTTCTCTTTTTTCTATTACCAGGGCTCCTTTAGTGACCTTCCAGGTTTTATCTGAAAAAGTTGTCACACAACCTTCATTACCTAACTGCCCTGTTGAAATTAGATTTTTCTTCATATCTATAACATTCCATACCTCATTTAATAACCATTGGTTTCCATTATGTTTTTTTACAAGAACTTTACCCATTCCAACGATTTTACAGGGTTTATCACCACCTAGACGAACCTATCCAAAATCTCCTTGAACATAGTCATGAATTTTTTTCTTATCATATGTGGAATGGAATCAAGCCCCTTAATCTACCACCCAGGCATCAATAATATTTTCTAAAGAAAGAATCAAAAAATCTTGTAACACATCACCATTCACATTTGCTCCATGATTGTTTTCTTGTTGTGTGTCTCCTTATTTTCCCTTTTGAGACTTACAGTATTTCTTCAGGGATCCTTTCTTTCCACATTTTGAGCACACTATCCTTGATCCAAACTTGGATTTGCCTTTCCTTGATTTACTGTGATATCTTTAGCTCTTTCCTCTTTCCATTTTTCTTCCCCTAGTCTCTGCACTCAAAGCATTTCTCGACATTTCACTAGAGATTTTCCACCGCATTTCCTCGTTAAGGATGGCATCAATAACATCATCAAAATTTAAAGTACTAGATCCATAGACAGAGTTACTAATGGCCATAACTAAACCATTCCAAATTTATATTAATGATCATAGAAATAACATATCCCTAACTTCATCATAAAATTTTACCCCTACAGTACTTAACTAACTAGTAACTGTATTAAATTCATTTAAATGGTCAGCAACAAATCCACCTTCCGACATATTCATATTAAATAAACGTTTCATAAGAAATACCTTATTTAAGGTCAATATTTTTTCATATAGTTTTTACAATGCCATCATTAAACCCTCTGTTGGTGTTTCCTTCGAAATATTGAAGGCTACCAATGCCACCAGGCATAGCCGTATTGTTCCAATTACCTTTCTATCAAGAATCTCCCATTCTTCGTCTGTCATACCTGACGACTTATTTCTTTTTCCACTCAATTGTGGGTACATATCTTTCTGATATATATAATCTTCCAATTTCATCTTCCACGACTGGTAGTTTTGGCTATTAAATTTCTCAACCCTAAACCTGCCATTTTCCGCCATTGCTCCCACTCGAACTAGGAACCCTTCTTTCCTACGAGTTTATTAGCCAAATATACCTTCGAATCTGATACCAGTTGTTAGAAAATTATATATTACAGAGAAATGGATGACATAAAATATGTGGAAACACAAACACATAAATAAGATATAAAACAAGAGAGACACAAATATATGTGGTTCACCCAACTTGGGCTAAATCCATCGAAACAACTAGTCCTTCCTTTCTATTATCCAACAAAATGAAGAGACACAACCTAAAACATATCCGATGTAATATCCTCTACTCTCTGACACAGTCCCCTTTTCTATTTCTCGCTCAGAATATACACTCAATACACAGCCGCAATACAAAACCCTCATACAAAACGAGGGTTTTCCTTCTAGGGAAAAAAACTCTACATTAAACATAACTTCTACCATCAGATCATCTGCTTAATGAACGACCAAGATTGACTACGAAATTACAATATTTTACAAGGAAATTTTACATATATTTTTAGCTTCAGGGGCACTACCACACTCCACACCCAACATTCATGACATGTAGATTGAATTGTTGCCACATGTTTTACATAATTTCAGTCGCGATTGGGGATGGTCAGCCCTAGTCCTCATGTCATTTTTTGTTTTACAAGCATTTTCATTGTGTAATTTATGATTTATAAAAGTTTCAAGTATTTCTAGTAGAGTTCTAGCCCCCGCCCTGTAAATTAGCCTTAAAATCTACAGTATCTGACATAAAACTATGTAATTTATTCCAAAGTCATACTGATGTGGGCTAATGCATGTGACTGGGACGTCTAGTCACATTAAGGCCTTAGCAAGGGAGAGGCTAGGGGTGAAATCCAGCTAAAATTCAAGGTGAGCTCAAGGGTAGACACCTAGAGGGGTTGGCTTACTCCTGGAGTGTCCTGTGACACTTGAGGGAAGTTAGTGAGGGTTTTTTTCAACTCCATTTCCTTAAGGTCACCTAGTAGGTTGAGTCTGGTCATAAATACCCCTCATCTCATGTTTACCCTAGTTGGCTGGTTACTTGGGTAGATGTGAGGGGAGGTGTGTCGTTCCAGAAACATCTCCTTGAAATCCTCATCCTCTAAATATTCCTCTCTATATGAATCATGGGTGAATGATGCCATGTGCATCAGAGTTTCCAAAGATGTGATATTTGATGTGAGTGACCTTGAAGCATGTCTAGCAACTTGTTTGTGTTTTCCTTATTATACTTTATCACAAAATAAAACTGTTGTATAAACCACATCCACTTGTAATGCACGGTTTGTTGTAGTTTACTCTAAGCATGCAGGTATTGTAGTGGTTGGTGATATGTGTGAATTATTGTCTCATTTCCCATTAGATAGTGTTTCCACTTTTTCATAGATTTCAATAGTGCATAGAGCTCCTTGTCATAGGTATGGTATTTAAGAAACTTCCCATGAAATACTCCAAAAATGGTAGCATATGGCCCTTCCTCCCTACATGAAGACCACTCCCATATCATACTCACTCACATTTTTCTATGCTTCAAAGGGTTGTTGCAAGTTTGGTAATGCCAAGAGTGGTGCTTAATTGATCTTCTTTGGCTCCTAAAAGTCTCTCTACTAACCCTTTCCCCAATGGGAACTCTTATCACTTGCTATTATGGCATGGAGTGGTGTTGCTATAGATAAAAATGAGGCTATGGATTTTAGTAGGTATTATTTTTCCCCAACTAAGCTCATGACCTTAGAAACATTAGTAGGCATCATTCATTTCATGATGGCCTCCATCTTGGTAGGATCTATCTTCATCTCTCGTCCACCTATCACATACCCTAGATACACCAAAAATTGTTGTGTAAACTCACACTTATAGAGATTTTATATATTGTGGTGCTTATTTAATGTCTCTAGCACTTGCATCAAATGTTAGATGTGTTCCTCCCAGGTAGTATTGCACACCAGTATATTATCCAAATAGACAATAAAAAATGAATCTATAAAAGTGCTCAATTATCATATGTTAACCTTAAAAACATAATTGGTTCATTACATAGGAAAAATGTAATGACTAACCACTCATATATACCTTGTATAGTTTTGAAGGAAAACTTCTAAGAATCTTCTTCTTTGACTGGAACCTAGTGATATCCAAACTTTAAGTCCAAATTTGTGAAGTATTTAGATTGTTGCAACTGATCCAATAAATAATCTATTATGGGAAAGGGGCACCTATTCTTGAGCATGATTTTGTTCAATTCCCTGTAATATATACACATTCGCTAATTCTTTTATTTCTTTGGCACAATGACGATGGGTGACCCACATGGTGATGTACTCATTCGAGTGACACCTTCTTTTAGTATCTTCTATAACTATTTCTTCACCTCACTTTCTTCTATAATAGACTACTTGTACAACCTATTATTTGGAGATGGGGATTCTGAAAATATTTGGATCTCGTGCTCCACTTCCCTCTTAGGTGGTAGCCCTTTAGGCTCCTGAAACACACCCTTGTATGCCTATAGAAACTCTTATAGTTTTTATTTATGTTCTTAGTACACCCCTCCAGGGATGCCTTTTCTCTCACTAAATCATCTAAAGACTTATTTTATTTTAAAAATAGTAAAACATACTTCTTTCTAGAACTGATCAGTTTCTTGGCATGGTTAACATGTCCAGTAAAATTTTCAACTTCCCTTTTGGCATGTTGATGGTGAATGATTTTCCAACCTTGAAAAGATAGTATTGGTTGTCTCTCCACATGAATATTACATCTCGGATGTACATATAGGGACTTCCAAACACCATCCAACATACATTAATGGAAACTACATCAAGTTCTACTTCATTGATAAAATTAGCAATGATGTTAAATATAGTTTTCCACTATTTGTTTACCTTTATTTATGCATCCTTATTTACCCAATCCAATGGATATGGGCTTGGATGATCACGAACTTTCAATCCTAATTGGTTGACCAAATCTATTATAATGAGATTTTCCTGTGATTCTAATTCAAATAGAGCATTGACCTTGATCTTTTTAACCTATATCTTTATATGGAAGAGTGTGGTCTTTTTGTTCTCTTCCTATTATTGAAGGCTACTCAAATTCATCTCCATCTACACTAATGTACAAAATATCTTCTCATCCACTTCCAAATTTCTTTCAACATGGCTAATTGAATCAATGGCCATGATATTATTCTTCTTATTATCTTTCTTTTTGTTCTTTGAGTTAAGGTCTAGATGAAACTTTCAACACTTCATTATATTACATGTAATTGTTACAATGGTGGCAATGGTTGCTAGGATATTTGTACAGGTGTGTTATGGCTATGTCATTTTATCTTTCCCACCTTCCACTTCTTCTTCCCCTCCTTAGAATCATCTTGGTTCTCTTTTTTCTTCGTTCCACTCAATTTCTCTTTGTTTTAGCCTATGTTATCCAGTTATCGTGCTTATACACAAGCCTCACCCCCTGATCAGGGCTTGAATTGCATCACTTGCTTCTATAGATGGCTGTGTAGATGACTCAAATACTTTAGTAGTACATCTAGTTTCTTTGGGGAGATACCCACCACTATGGTCACATTTATAAATTTTGTGGTGTACTCATATACACTTTGCCCCTACTTTTTACTAAAGTATTGACATTGAATCCACTAGTCCTCTACATACCTGATACGGTAAAATTGTGACTTTATGAGGGTTTTAAATTCCTCCCACTTAATCACTTGGAGGATATTCATCCAACATCAAGGTATCTATTTTTATTTCCCACCAAGTCAGGGCATGGTCCTCTAATTTCAATTGCATAAATGAAATATTTTATTCTTCCTCTATATGATGAACATTAAATAAACTTATAATCACTACTTCCAATGATTTAGCTTCAGTGTTTATCTCACCTTGATATTCCTTTATATTTACCTTCACTTCAATTTTAATAGGGACTATGAATGGTCCATGACACTCAAACTGGGATGATCCTTTTGAGTTTATTTCTACAGCTCCTTCTCAGTTTCTTCTTGATCTCTAGATCTCCCCTCGGATTGAACCTATACATTTAACTCCCATTTTATTCGAATACCGCTAGCTTATTGGTTAGGGTTTTTATGAGGAGATTCATATTACATTTTATATCTCCAACTTATGCTTCCTGCCACAAAAACCTCTCCTTTGCAGGATCGGGAGGGTTATTCACGTATTCATCAGCAATAAATACGGTTTTACGACTTTTGTCTTAGTCAATATAGATCCCTTGAAAATATCCACAATATACCCAAATAAACCTACTCTGGTACCAATATGATCTGTAAATTGTCATGTATATTCCACTACAAAGTTTTTCACAACATATATGATAAAATTATACTTAAAAATATGAAATCTACATTATGAGGTTTTATTTCTCTTTATATTTTTGGATTTGTAATTTTTTTTTTTTTTGCATATGCATGAAAATTATAATCGTGTAGAAGATAAATAACAAAAAAATTAAAAAAAATCACACACCATAACTGATACATGATATAAACTAGGAAACCCTTTCAGGAGAAAATCCAGATGGAGGTGAAGCTACTTTGCTCAATTTATCTGAATAAAAAATGGTTATGAGTACAAATAAGTAAATCTTGCAGACTATAGGCCACTATAGTGCACAAATATTCATTGTGTTATCTCTCCCTATCCCTCTCTGATATTCTACATGCCTGTGGATTAAAATGCACTCGAAAATAATGGAACCCATTTTCCTCATAGTGGTTTGGTTATAACACAACCTAGTGGCCTCCTAGTGGTTAGGTTTAACTCCTTCAACCCTTAAGTAGAGTTACAATATGGACTCTTTTAAAGTCTTCTTCAACATGTTCATGTCGCCAACCCATTTTCCATGAGTAATGGGGGTTGTCGTGGCATCCTCTTGAATTAAAGTGGTCAAAAAAAGGAGGTCAACTTCTGAGTGGCATAATTTTTTCATACAGACTTTGATTAAAATGATGCTTGTGTTGTTGGAAAGGACTTTGTGTGTAGTGAAAAATGGTGTTTTTTTAATGCAACAAAGTTTCACCCCCAAAAAATGTCATTTAATGCCTCAAAATACTCCCAAAAGGTTTCAAACCCCAATTTTCCAAACTGAGTCTCGCCATTAAAAATGATATTGTGAGCTTATTCCTTCACTTCTTCCACTCTAATAGCATTGAGATGGATGAAAAACAATATAAAAATTCGGTTTGGATCAATGTAACATAAATACATTATTACATTAATGATTTTCCTTGGTCAACCATCTTCAACCATCACTATAACATTAATGTAACAACAACCATGGTCAACCATGGTTGAAAAACATTAATGTAACATAAATAAATTGTTATATGAATGGTTGACCATGGTAAAACATGGTCAACCCCACTCAATGATGATAAACGTTGTCAATGAAGGTAAATTATGGTCAGCCTTCTCAATCATGGTCAATCATTGTCAACATTGTCAACCTTCTTTAAGCATAGTCAACCATCAACAACAATCGACAACTATGGTCAATCCTTGTCAACCATTTTTAACGATAGTCAGAAAATGCCAACCATAGTCAACCATGGTCTACTAATCCACCCCACAAACATTGTTTGTCAACTATCACAACCACATTAATAAAGTTGTTGATATTTTCCTATTGATGTCAGTTTCCACTTTTCATGCACCAAATAAATGCCAGTATAAGTGGAAAATGATGTATATCATCGTATATCAACCACTTTATTAATGTGGTTGTGCTAGTAATATACACAATCAAAATGCACATATTAAAATTTTACTTAAAAGACTAACTATTCACAACACAACATGAGACATATTTAACAATTATAATTTAAAATATATATATATGTAAAGTCTATGAATAAAATGAAAAGAAGTGCAATATGCCTTCATCTAACTTAATGTTCAAGGTTCGCTAGTTTGAAGAGTTCAAGGTTTATCTAACAAATTGCAACTTTTCTATATGCATTAATTGTACTATTTTGTTCATATATTATTTTTAGGTGGTGAAGTCAATATCTACATATTTCATAATGCTTTGGAATTTTTATGGAACCTTTTGGATTTCTATAACCTTTTTATATATTTTATTAAGGGGAAATTACCCTTTACTTTTTGTAATATTCCCAAATGGGAAAATCAGCAATATAGCTCACAATATTGGAAATAGCAGCACATATTAACACATTACATATGATCCAAAGATAGATCCATTTTATTACGTATATTATCAGCAATTGTATACAAAATCTTGGAGAAAAAACCCCTTAAGCTGGGCTAGAGAAGCCTCTTACAACAAGAAACACCCAAAAAACAAGTTGCAGTTGCTACATAAAACACTGAAGCAAGTACAAAGCAGTTTTAATCACTAATAATACAGTTGAAAATTATAAATAAATGGATCTAAAAATAGCATGCTCATATAAGGCCAAAAATGGATATCTATGCTCCCATACACATTTCCTAGATAACCCAGGAAGGGTTTCTGGAAATACACAAAATACAAATGGTGAATCTAAAGCCCTAGGGCTAAAGAATCGATGCAACTGAAGCACATAGAGGATGTGGATGAAACTGATGTATATCTGAATGGTGCTCCTCCAATAGACTCACTCAAAGAAGGGTTGATCCCTTCAATGAATATCTAGTCTCCCACATGTGGCACTGAACCCTCCTTTGGATTTGCTGCATAAAATAACACAGTTTGGGAGTACTACTATGTTGTAGGAGAAGATGATGACTTGACCTGATGCCAAAGTATGTAATGAAGCTCAGGGACCTTCATTACTGATCCTCCCGTGGAAAGAAACCTTCCGCCACTAAAACAGTTTATAAATGATCCAAAGAAACCCTCCACTGCTGCACCCTACAACTCAACGCATATTTAAATAGAATCTTTGATGTAGAAGAAATTTGTAGCTTGGCCAAATGCTAGAATGTGGAAATAATGCTCAAGAACTTCTCTTGAGTAGGCACTCAAAGTCCCCCGAGGATGAAGGTGGGGTTCCCGCTCGGGAACACCCTTGTGCTAAATAGCAATGCAATCTCAGCTAAACAGCTAAAAAGAGACACATGTCATAATAGACCACAATCAAATAATAATAAAAACATATCCTCTATGGCTACCATCCCCTTCCTTATATAAGTGGTGAGCTTCATCACCCTTGGCCCCACTCATTAAATCCACTACTTCCATGCATGGAGTCTCCCTCCAAAACTGCGTTGTCCCATAATGAATGCCACTCCTCCATGACAACACTGTTGATTTGGTCAAAGTTGACCCAATTTACATGCTCCAACCACTTTCACACATAAGGGTGCTTTATCAAGCCATGAAAGTGATCTCTTTTCACATTAGCAGTTATTTTGTTCCTACTAAGGAGATTTATGGGTCCCCATACCCTCTTATTCAGCAAATTAAAAAGAAAAAGAAAAAATTAATATTCCAACTTGCTCATGGCTAATTGGGAATATTACAGTCCTCCCCTCCCAAATGTTGCTTGTCCTCAAGCAACTGTAAAAGTGAGTGTTGAAACTCTTCTCCTCCTTCCTTGGTTACACCTCCATGTGATAAGCTCTCCTCATAAGCCAAGTGTCTCCCAATCAATCCCTCCATGAAATGATCCTCCCAAGTACTCATGAGATGGAATTGACTCATCCCACAAGGAAGAAAAAGACCGAATGAAGCAATCATGGTTTGCCCAATTTCTCCCTGAAACATGAAGCATAATAAACATGGAGAATATCTCTCCCAAAGGGCATGCTCAATCCTCCCATCCTTCCTCCATTCATTCCCATAATAAGAATAATAAAATCATCAATGTATGTGATCAAAACCAAGGATACAAAAGCTGTTATCTGAAATAATGAAGGTGGATCATAGTCCCACATGTGGAACCAACGTAGTATATCTCCTGAATGCCTTAGATAATGATATGGTAAGTGGTTTCCCCACCACTTACTTGCTGCCATATTCTTCTCACATATTTTGAGAAGGTGAGTTATATTTGGTGTCTTTGTTGCACACCCAGAATGATATGTCATCTCCCTATATCCTCCTAGGGAGTGGCCATGCTCAACATTGTTTATGGGCCAAAGTTGACCGTGAAGTTTATAAGGAAAAATTCTCCCACTTGGAGCAATGGCCTGCACATGTATGGTTAAGGAATGCACATATTCATTATATAAATCATTGTGCATACAAACATGATCCTTACCATATGCTTCAATCATACTAATGGAGTGGTCCATAGATAGATCCCCTCTCATTCCCCAAGAGGAAAGAGGTGGTTGTGATAACTCCATCAAAGAGTTATGTATCTCCTCCATCTCCACATGGTGCATGCATCTCCTCAAATTCTGATATATCTCCTCTTTAGAGCCTTCCCAAGTAAACCCCTCCATGATAGTATGGTATGACCTCATGGAATAAGTGTGGCTGAAGAAAAAATCCTCATGTGTTGTTTGTAGTAACTTCTCCTTGAGCTTGGATTATCTAGATAATAATATCCTACATGATAGTAGATGACCTCATATCTGACTGAATACCCCTCCTCTTGTAGTTGGTCATCAAGTATCATACAAGTAGAAATATCCTTGGAATAATCCACCAATAGCCAGGATTTCCAATATGGATCTATCCTCCATAGTGACAGCGCTGATGATCTATCATATAAAGCATTTTTCATGTGGTTTCTCCCTCATTTGACATCTCCTATGCCAAAGTCACATACTAGAAGGTTGCTATCCTCCATCTTCTGCTCCTTTCTCAGCGCAAGATCTAAGGTGAGAGTGGGTAATGATGATTTTTGGAGAATGTCTCCCTCCTCCTTGATTCTACCCGAGACTCTCAACAATGTACCGTGACCTCCCAATGCTCCCACTCCTAGATCTATGAGTGGTGCAACATGGTGTGAGACATTTCTCACGAACTCCTTACCATGTGGCCTCCCAGGTGGTTTTCCACAAAAAATTAATGTCTCATTGGCCAAAGTAATGTGCATAATAGATGGTACTATTAGGTCCTTGTTTCCACTGCACAAATCCATCTCTTTTTTCTGTGTGGAATTTTTTTGTGTCGGATATGTGTGCATGCCCCTAATCATATGATTTTTTCCACTTTTTCTATCCACCCATTCCATCCGCAAAGTCTTCTAATCGTTGGTGACGTTCCCCAAAGTAATCAACCATTACACACCCAATATCACATTGGTGTCAGGTATGTCAACCACAAAGAAGTGATCATTCAATGTATATGTCCCCATGGTGATAGATAAAGATGGAACATAATGCATGCACTGCATAGTTCTAGCTCTTAGGACCAAAACAAAAAATCCCTCAAAATCATCAATGGGTATTTCCCTCCTCTGCACTAGTTGGGAATCAATAAAGTTGTGGGTAGCCCCACTGTCAATCAAAACTGAAACCCTCTGATCCAAAATGGAGCCTCGAACCCTCAAGGTCAAGTACTTGGGTACTCCTCTCAATGATGCAAGGGCCCCTCCAATTAGAGAAAATTATCCATTCCCACCTCCTGATGGCGGTGGATCCTCTCCTCCTATCCCAGTGTTGTGACCTCCTTCTGGTTCTTCTTCCTCTTCCTCCTCATCATCTGAGAATACCTTTATATAGTGTGCCTTTCCTATTGCACATCTATGTTCGAGTGCCCATGATTCTTGGCATGTGAAATAAACATTCCTTCTCCTCAATTCTCTTCAGATATCATCACTAAGAGGTACTTTTTTTTTGCTCTCTTTTGAAAAAGGAACCTTCTCATCTTTTCCCTTTGATGGAAAAGTGGGCTTTTGCTGAAATGTTGCCTTTTCTTTTGGTAAGGAATCTTGTAGATATCTAGACCTTTCAATGGCATCTTGAAGGGTAGTGGGTTTGGTAGATTTAACCAACCCATTAAGAGGTTCTGTTAGCCCATCAATAAACGTATAGACCCTCCTTGTTGCAAATAAATCATGAACCATAACAGAAAGTTTTAGAAATTCAGAAATATAAGTTTATGGATTACCTGATTATTTGAGCTTTACTAGCCCCATGAAAGGTTCCTCCAGATCTCTTCGATCGAACCTCTCCACCAACCTCATTGTGAACCCTGAATATGCAGCCACATTGACATGACCGAATTTAGAAAGGCCATGAAACCACCAATTATGTGCTTCACCTTCATGGTGCAGCGCTGCTATTTTGATGGCCTCCATCTCTGGTACTTGTTTTAGCTGGAAGTACATGTATAGCTTCTCTACCCATGATTTGGCAGTGCATTTAGGTGACCCATCAAAGCTGGGTAAGAAAAATATTCCCATATTCCAGTGTAGATCATGATTCTGTATGAATCCTCCACCTCTATTGTGATACCAGGGTCTCCTATTTTCCTTGATCTGACAGAATTCTTGAAAACTCAAATGATCCTTAAATCTATGAGATTGAGACTCATACTCCATGAAATAGTCTTCAAGAGTTTCTTGTTCTTGAAACCCTCCATTTCCCACTGCTAAAAAGGTAGGCATTGTAGAGCGTTGGGAAACCTGTTGCTTCACTAGTTGATCACTCCAATGATGAGAAATGATGGAGCCTTCAACATGTAGAAACCTTTAGGGGATTATTTGTTTCTATCCATCCTCATCTCCTTTATTTATCTTGCAATGTCTTTCATAGTTCGAAGAAGAAGCTTAGGAAACTCCTTCTCCTCATCTCCTCCTAATAAAGGGGTTTTACCCTTGTCTTATCTATCATCTGTATAATCATACTTTCGGCTTCTTTTGAGATACCTCTTCTCTCTATCTGTGAGAGGATCTCCTTCTTTTGATGACATATTGGCTTAAGATGCACAATTTGAGCCAAGATTATGCTCTGATACCACTGAAATATTCCCAAATGGGAAAAGCAGCAATATAGCTCACAATAATGGAAATAGAAGCAAGTATTAACACATTACATATCAGAAAAATATAGATCCATTGTATTAAGTATATCAGCAACAATTGTATATAAAATATTGGAGAACAAACCCCTCAATATGGGCTCGTGAAGCCTCCAACAACAAGAAACACCCAAACACAAGTTGCAGCTGCTACACAACACACTGAAGCAAGTACAACGTAGTTTTAATCATTAATACTGCAGTTGAACATTATAAATAAATGGATCTGAAAATAGCATGCTTATACAAGGCCAAAAATGGAGATCTATGCTCCCATACACATTTCCTAGATAACCCAGGAAGGGTTTCTGGAAATACACAAAATACAAATGGTGAATCCAAAGCCCTAGGGCTGAAGAATCGCTACAACTGAAGTACATAGAGGAGGTGGATTAATTGATTTAGATCTGAATGGTTCTCCTCCAATAGACTCACTCAATGAAGGGTTGATCTCTTCAATGAAGATCTAGCCTCCCAAATGTGGCACTAAACCCTCCTTTGGATCTGCTACACAAAATAACACAGTTTGGGAGTAATATTGCGTTGTAAGAGAAGATGATGACTTGTCCTGATGCCAAAGTATGTAATGAAGCTCAAGGAACTTCCTTAATAATACTCCAATGGAAAGAAACCTTCCTACACTGAAACACAAGTTCAGAAATGGTCCAAAGAAACCCTCCATTGCTACACCCTGTAACTCAATGCATATCTAAACAGAACCTGCAATGTAGAAGAAATTTGTAGCTTGGCCAAATGCCAAAATGTGGAAATAATTCTCAATAACTTCCCATGATTAGGCACTCAAAGTCCCCCGAGGATGAATGTGGGATTCCCGCTTGGGAACACCCTTGTGCTAAACAACATTGCAATCTTAGCTAAATAGCTAAAGAGAGCCATAAGACATAACAGACCACAATCAAATAATAATCAAAACATATCTTGTATGGCTACCATCCCCTTCCTTATATAAGTGGTGAGCTTCCTCACCCTTGGTTGCACTCATTAAAGCCACTACTTCCATGCATGGAGTCTCCCTCCAAAACTACGTTGTCCCATAATGAATTCCAGTCCTCCATGACAACATTGTTGATTTTCTCAAAGTTGACCCAGTATACATGCTCCAACCCCTTTTCACACATAAGGGTGCTTTATCAAGCCACTAAAGTGATCTCCTTTCACATTAGTAGTTATTTTATTCCTGCTAAGGAGATTTATGGGTCCCCATACCCTCTTATTCAGAAAATTAAAAAGAAAAAGAAAAAATTAATATTCGAACTATCTCATGGCTAACTGGGAATATTACAATTTTTTTGTATCACGGAAACAAATCACAAGAATATTTTCCAAGTAATTATAAAAATTGAATTTTCCATTGCTATGTGGTTTTACTTGTGCACAATAGGGTTTCCACATAAATATCATGTACAATTTTTACATTGTTTGTTTTTTTTAACATCTGGTATCATAGCCTAGTTTTATGGAAACTCACTATTTTGGGATTTTATGTCAGTGGGACTACAACAACGACAAGACGTGTAACCAAGTTGGAGATAAATAATTTTGATGGAAATAAAGATGAAGATGAAGTATTTTTTGGTTCAAAATGATCAATCCTTAGCCTCAAAAGGTATTATGCATAAAATTAATAGCGTGAAAAATGAGGAGTGGAAAAATTTGGACAAAAAAGTGGTGTCTACAACTCATCTTTCCCTAATGGAGTCTATCACTTTCAATGTTGTAGAAGAAAATACCATAGAAGACCTTTGGGAGAAACTTGAGAAGCTATATTAGACTAATATGACAACAAATAAGGTTTTCCTAAAAAAGTATCTTGATAGCATGAGGATGAAGGAGTGTTCATCTGTGGTAGATCATCTAAATGAGTTTAATATCTTAATCATCACATTGGTCTGAGTTAATGTAAATATGGAGGAATATCATACAGAAATCACCTTATTTTATTCCCTCCCAAATACTTAGAATCATTTGGTGATGACCACCAAAAATTCATCATTAGGAACTCTGAGTATGGATAATGTAGTAGTAATTTTGTTGGGAGAACATTTGATACAAATAACATGTTTCAAGACTTGAATAAATGAATCCTTTCTTGTGAAAGGTAAATTTAGCAAGAGGAGTCAACAAGATATATCATAATAAATATCTAATTTACAAGAACACAAGTGTAAAGGGAAGTTTTATAATTGTGGGAAGCTAGGAATTTCAAGAAATATTGTTGGAATCTAAAAAATGAAAGGAAATTTGAAGCTTAGAATCCAACATCAACTAAACCTAGTATCTTATATTCAATATATATGGTAATAGGTGAGGCCTTATGTCTTAATAATAATATATCTATTTTATATTCTTGGGTTTTGGAATCAAGTGCATATTTCCACATGTCTTCATATAATGATTGGTTTGTCATCTATCAACCCCATAGCGGTGGGTTGATATGCTTGTGTGATGGCCCTCCTTTGGAAAAATTGGAAAGTGGAGACATTAGGATTAGCTTAGATTATTGCAAAGAAAGGAAGTTGTGCGATGTACAACATGTACCTAATTTATCGAAGAATTTTCCTTCAATTAAGATAATGGATAAGCTAGGATATTCTACTAATTTTGGTAATAAGCATTATAGGATTACCAAAATATGTCTAGTGGTAGCAAAAGGGGAATCTTATGGAACCCTGTATCATTTGTGCAGTGTTATAGTAATAAACCATGCAATCACAACAACTTCAGGAAATGCTTAGGATGAAATAATGATATGGCATAAACAACTTAGACATATGAGTGAAAAAAAATTGAAAATCCTTCACAACTGAGTTATGATTTTTGGGATTAAGTCTTGTAAAGGCTAGAGTTGTGTGAGCATTGAATTTTTAGTGAAAAGGGACAATTTGGTTCATTGAAAGCTTTAGTAAAGTTTTTATATTTTTTTGCAACTTATTCATTCTAGTATATTTATATCGGTCCCCACTCAATCTAAAAATGGTGTTAGGTATTTTTAAAATTTATCAATGATTATTCTATAAGAATGTGGGTATATTTTAAGTCAAAATAATTTAAGAAAAATATTTCAAGGCATGAATAGAGAAAATATTGGGCAAGCCTATTTTATGTCTCAAGTTGGATAATGGAAGAGAATATTTCTCCAAGGAATTCGATAAATATTGTACACATGCAGGAATTAAGCACTAGAATATTGTTCGATATACTCCACAAAAAAATGTTATGTTTTAGTAGATGAACTGAACAATCATGGAACATGCATGAAGCATGTTAAACTCATTTGGGTTGTATAATATATTCAAGTTAGATTTTGTTTGCATAATTTTTAACTTATTCATAGGTCACCTATAGCTACATTGGATTGAAGGATTCCAAAGGAGATTTGGTGTAACAAGCAAATTTATTTCACTCATTTGCATACTTTTGGCTATGATGCATGTGATCATGTGCCTAAATCTCCAATATTGACCGAAAATCAAGGAAATTTTCTGAGATTATATGAAGATATAGTAAATAGGTGTAGATTGAGGGATACTGCTAACCACAATGTAATTGTTAGCCAAGAGGCTAAAGTCCATGCTAAGGAGGTACATAGAACACTTTAGATTGTGCCTATTGAAATAAAAAATAATGAAGATTTAAATTAAATAAGTATGTTGAAGCTTCTAATGAGTGAGTTCGACAACCACAAGTTATAATATCTACACATCCCAAAAGGCATGAAAGATGTTAGGTTATCCTAATATCCATACCTCTCTTTCTCTATTAATTGATGATGGTTAACATGTTTCATTTTAGGAAGTTAGAAAATTCTTCAATGTAGATAAATGGAGGAAAGTTATCGGAAATGAAATTAAAGAAATATATAAGAATGAAATGTGGTAACTTGTGGATCCCCTACTTGGAATAAAGTTCATTTGTAACAAGTGGGTGTACAGAGTAAACAAACGACGTGTTTTTGGAATGCTATAAATATCACTTGGTGGAAAAAGGTTATGTGCAAAACTTGGGTATATACTTTAATAAAATCTTACCTCTAGATGTGAAGCTAAATACTATTAGAGTTTGAATTTCACTTGTAACAACATAGGATTTAGAGTTGAAGCAACTTGATGTAAAAATGGTTTCCCTATGTAGTGACCTAGAGGAAGAGAATTATATGGATTAAACTACGGGATATCAAAAATCATTTGGCTTATAGACTCAATAAATCTATGTATGGATTGAACTAGTAACTAAGGATGTGGTACAAAAAATTTGACACCTTCATGAAGAGTTCAGTAAGAGTGAATATGAACATTATGCATACTACAATAGGTTTGATGACGAATTTTTATTATGTTGTTATTATATGTTGATGATATGTTGGTTTGATCCCCCAACATGATGAAAGCCATTGATATTTAGTATCGATTTCATAGGCCATTTGAAATGAAGTACTTAGGAGCAACAAACCAAATTCTAGGGATGAAGATACATATGGATAGAAAATGTAGGAAGATATAGTTATGTGAAAATTCATATATATTAAAAATTCTACAACAATTCAACATTTAGAATGAAAAATTAGTTAATATCCAATTCATAAACACTTAAAATTGTCTTCCAAATAGTGTACTAGAAAAAAATAAAAGAATAAAACATGTCTCTTGTACTATACTAATTAGTAGTAGGGAGTGTTGAAAATGGAACCAAGAAAGATTCTAATTTAATTTTCCCTTGAATTAAATTAGAAGAAAATTGCAATTCCATGTCTCATGACATCTTGTATGAATTAACTACGTTAGTTTGACTTAGTTGGTTCAGTTAATTCGATTTGAGGGTATAACTTGAGTCATGTAGAGTGGTTCTTACTTTTTAGGAGGCCTAGTTGAGTTTATTTTGAGTTGTAATTAATTAATTATGTTTATCTGAGTTAAATCTAGTTTAACTAGTTCCAACTGTTGGAGGAACTAGTGGGAGGTCAAGTAGTGGGGCATGTACTTCATGAAAAACTGGTTAACTAATAAATTAGCCATAAATAACTCATGCATGTGTGATCTGAGAATTACCCAGTTGAGATTGGAGTTCAATGGAATTGTAATATTAGTTTTATAGTCATCCAAATTTTACAGGTGGTTCATGTAGTTAGAGGAAGGCATATGATGTATTGCACAATTCCAATTGAGGATTTATCTATTTAATCAGGGGGTAATTCCCAAGGAAACAATGCAAGGAAATAGGGACTTGGGAAAGAAAAAATTTGGCTAAGTATTGACATAGTCATTTCTAGGAAGTATTAATACATATAAAGATAGTGCAAAGGTTGCTCGGGCATGAGAAAATCATTGTATTCTTCTCATCTTTTCTGACTAATGTAATATATATAGTGGGGTTTTTAGTTGTGGCTTTCTCGAGGAAATAATTTTGTAATGTGTTGACTAAACTGTTTCTCTTCTATGCTTCGTTCTTTCGCGATCATTTAAATTGATTTTCACAATTAGTAGAGTATATTCAAGTCTATTTTTTTAGCAAATTACAATTAGCAGTTTGAATCTAAAAGTAATTTATACATGTTATTATAGCTGAAATCACTATAGAAGAGAAGAATATGATTTTTCCTTGCAGACGGAATGAGTTTTTGCAGATCTATTCTCCAAAGCTAGTAGAAAAATTAGGATGGCATTCTATGGTCTGAGGCTCGAGTATGCCCTTGAGGGTAGCTCAAATTACATTACTTGGAAGGACAGGATGGAAACAATCATGGAAGAATATGGATTGAAGGAATACATTGATAGCATTTTTCTGAAACCAACAGTAGCAGATGCACAGGATCTAGCAGAATGAAATAAGAATGTAGACAAGGCTAGAAGCATCTTACTGGAAGGACTTCGATATGATATTTTATTGAACCTCCACAGGAAGGAAACTATGTATGCAATGTGGAAGGAATTGATGAAATTGTTTCAAAATAACAGTGACCATAGGAAGTTGGCACTAAAGGATAAGCTTCAGAAGATCAAGGGGGAAAAGGGTGACACGGTACCACAATACTTGAGCAAGTTCACCCAATGTCGGGATGAGCTTAGGAGTGTTGGTGTTATAGTTTTTGAATATGATTTGGTCATCCTAGAAATTCTAGGCATTCCCAAGAGTTGGCACAGCTACTAGGATTCAATAAATGGGAGGTAGAAGCTACCAGAGTGGGAGTGTTTGTGGTCTAACTTGGTGCAAGAAGAGATTATAAGGAACACTAGAGATGGATCCTCATTCAAGCATGAAGATGAGGATAATTATGCCTTGGATATAAAGGAAAATAAAGGGAAAGGGAATAAATCCCAACCCAAAGGAGATTCTAGTCAGGTAGGCAAGAAGAAGGACTTTTTGAAGATTAAATAGTTTCACTCTCATGAGCTGGGACACTATGCCATGAAGTGCCCACACAAGAAGGCTGGAAAGAAGCACTCGGGAGGAGCGGAAGGTGAAGCCCTTGCTTCACAATTTGAGTTTTATTTCACCCTCATTGCATGCATGGTGACATCTATGATGGGTATTGTGAGGTACCTGAATAGTGGAGCCTCATTCCATATTACCAGTAACAAATAATTCTTCAGCGAATTGGAGGAGAAGGGCCTCTAGATGCACATTGAGATGGGAGATGATGGAAGTGTTACGCAGGAAATCCCTTCTTCTGAAAGAAGTGATCCCTCTATCCTAATGAATGGGTCTAGTGATATGAATATGGGCAAACTATTTATTTTTATGCTAGCTCCCTCATCAGTATTTAAATGTGTGTTTAGGATCATCTCAAGTTAACCAATTGTGAAGGGTTTTATGTCTCTTTGATGATCCAATTATGAGTTAATTAGTTGTTAAAAAGGCACATATAACAAATTAAATGTATATAAAAAACACACAACATACACTTAATAAAATGGTCAATAACAGAGTTCACCCCTCCTGGGCTACATCTCCATGGACCTGCTTCAACTAGCTAGGCCCTCTTGGGATTAAGAGCCAATTGTATTATTAAATGAAAATGTATTTCTCCAATGTATTTTAAGCCTACTCCATTGGCTTAAGAATACCACAAAACCTCTAAAATGACTATTCAATCTCTGAAATTGGTTTCCAATTGATCTAGAATTGACCTCCCATCCTGGTGGTCAAGGGCTTATTTAATCTAAAAAGTGACAAAAGCACTTTCAGAAGTGCTCCAACGCCTCTGAAAACTATACCAATTTTTTCATAGCATCAAAATCATCTAATAATGACTCTTCTTGAGCCAATATTTGTTTTCAGCTGATCTAGGCATGACCTTCCTTCTTGGTGGCCCTAGGCTTCAAAATTCTTCAAGTGACAAAAAACACATGTAGAATTTCTCCTCTGCCTCTAAAATTTGTTCCAATGGATTTAGATCATGAAAATATGCTAGGAATGACTCTTCTTGAGCCAAAATTGGTCGAACACTTGTCACAGTACTATTAGGAAAAAACTGAAGAAGATTCCCTCCATGCTGACTGGGCTACCATGTCATCAGCTTGTCACTATTCTGCATTTTTTTTTTTTGAATGTTTTGAATGACGATCAGCAGAACATAACTTCTTCATCCAAACTCAGTTTTCAACGAAATGATTTTTTTTGGATTCTTGGTGACGGGTCGGTTGATGTCGTTTTGTTTTGGTGCAATTCTGAGCACTTTGAATTTTGGACAAATTTTTTCCCCTAATCCAGATTTCGATCACTCCTTCCCACTAACATGCTTTTGGACCCACAAAAGCTGGTTATCTCATGAGAACTAAATACTCTTCTATTTCCCAAGTTCTATCATCTTGATTCTACTTAGAAAAATCACCATGACAACCACTTGGGTTCACTGATATGCCTTGCCTTGCAAATGGCTTGGCTCTTCAACTAATGTTCTACTTTTGCTGCTAACCCAATCCAACACTTGCTGACTAATGTAACACTTTTTTGTACCAAATCAATTCCTTGGTGCTTGGAAAACTAACTGATTTCCTTCCCATTGAGAATCATGTTCCTCCTTTGCACAAACATGCATTTGATGCAAGATTCTCCTTGGAAACCACTTTTCCAAATTAAGCCCATCTGAGTGAACTACAACAGTGAGTTCCAATATCAGTAATAAAAAGAAAATAAATGACCATTCTTTTACCTCAATGGTTCCAAATTCCACATCTGGAAGAATTCATTCACCATATCCTTCTCTTCTTGGCGTCAACACATAAAATGGTCTATAATGGTTGCAAAAATAAAAATTGACATCTTGTCACGAACACAACCATCAATATGAAAAACACATCATGCAAGAAACATAACTTAACAACATATCCTCTTTCTCCTTCAAACCAACATATTTCACATCATGTGAACATCGCCATGTACTCTTACATCTTTCTATCAAAACTCATTGACCAAACACAAGTTGACAAAACATGCCTCTTCAAATGACTGACTCTCAAGTCAAGCATAAGCATGTGTAATAATTTGATGATTCTTTTCCCAAAACAAAATGAATTTCACATTTCATGAAACACTTCGTCAACATCTCCTTTGCATATTTGGAGAAAAAATCAACTCTTCCAAGTCGATATCACATGCTTGTAACACACAATCGACCAACACAAGTCGACACTCATGCATATGCAAATGATCAACACTCTCAAGTTGACAACATACATGTTAAACAAAGAAATCGACCAACACAAACCAATTACTCATGCATGTTCAAGCACAATGAAACCATCGAAATTCCACTGTTCATACACACAAACTCTCATGCATGTATACAATTCTTCAACTCTATCACAAGTACAATCATAAGTACAAGAACCCCATTCATATGTACCTGTACTTAAAGATCTAAAATGAAAAAAAAATTCTACAATAAAGTGATTCAACATACTCCACTTTCAATCAATTTCTTGGCATAAACATGCAACATGCAATGTAAAAGAACAAACCATTTCAATGGTGCTTCTTTCAGCCGCACTTCATCATGTGAATCATGATTCATCATGACCCACATCAATTATGGAATCTTCTTTTCCATTATTTCCATTATCTTTCTCCAGCTTCTTCAAATGTCGTGTATAACTTGTTGGATACAAAGTCCAACACTTGTCTACAATATGACCTAGCTTATGGAAATGAGTACAAAAAACAATTGCATCTTATTTTCAACATGGTTTTCTTTGTCCAATGGACCTTTGGCTTCCTACCTCCTTTGCTTTGAAAGTTTCCTGTTCATGGCTATCTTCTTCCAACATCTTGAAACATTATTGTTATCCAAACCACAAAAGGAACATGCAAACTTTCTCCAAATCTTATGTGAGAGTTTGCCATGTTTATCATAATCAAAAGCAACTTGATTAAAAGCAGATTTATACCTTGAACATTCATCTTTGTTTCCTTCTTGAGGAGGTGAATTTGATGAGGTAGTGGCTCTCTTTGGAATACCAACAATGCATTAAATGACTTTAGAGCTTTCAACATCCTCTTCTTTTCCATTCTCATTAGTTGCATGCTTATGAGCACCTTCTTGCAAAGTGGGTGTAAAACTTTTTCATTCCTCGTGAACATAATCTTCACAAGCTTGAGGTTATGAACATGAAATGAAAGTCCTTCTTGGAACACCTTCATGTGCCTTCATGGCTTTATCGCTTTCTCCATCATGTTGTCCATAACGAAGACCCAAATATTTAGGCCTTTCCTCAACAAAATTTGGCTCAATTGTGCCTTCTGCATGTTTTCCTAATCCTTTACCTTCGTAGCCCATCTTCATCAGTAATTTGGACCCTATTCCTCTAGTGTGTATTTCAAAAGAACCTACACATTCATGTTGAGAGGAATTTGAATATAAACTTGAATTACGTATCTCTTTTTCAAGCACATGCTTGGATAAGGTTTCCTTGGCATCATGGAGCTGAGTATCCATCTCATGCATCCTTTAAAGAATCTCTTGCTTCTCCTCCTTCATGGAAATCAACTGATATTGAAGTATAATGCTCTCCCTCTTATATTCATACTTCTCTTGCACCATATTAATCATGATGTAGAGATTTTCTAACATCTCTTTATCAAAGAGTTTTTCTAAGGAAGATGGATTAGAAATATTGCTTGATGAAGTTTCCATCACACCTACAACACATACAAAGCTTCTTTGTTGTGATTTGAGAACTGAACTCTCAATCTTGACCTTCTCCTTCACACATAAACTTGCACACAGTTAAAGTGTCCTTGCACAAATTCGAAAATCAATAGCTAATTATTCTATCTAACCTTGGCTAAAATGAGCTAAAATTTATCTGATACCAACTTGATCTGAATATGGGAAAACTAGTTATTGTTATGCTAGCTCCCTCATCAGTATTAAAATGTGTGTTTAGGATCGTCTCAAGTTAACCAATTGTGAATGGTTTTATGTGTCAATTTTTTTGTATCTTTAATGATCAAATTATGAGTTAATTAGCTGTTAAAAACCAATACACAGCAAATTAAATACAGAGAAATAACACGCAGGATACACATATACAATGGCTGGTAACAGAGTTCACCCCTCCTTGGCTACATCTCCATGGACTGGCTTGAACTAGCTAGGCCCTCTTTGGATTAAGAGTCAATTTTCTGATTACATGCACCTGTTGTGATCCAATGGATTTACAACCTACTCCACTGGCTTTAGAAGACACCAAAACCTCTAAAATGACTATTCAATCTCTGAAATTGGTTTTCGGATGATCTAGGCTTCACCTCCCATCCTAGTGGCCATGAGCTTGTTTAATCTCCAAAGTGACAAAAACAATTTCAGAAGTGCTCCAACGCCTCTGCAAACTATACCATTATGTTCAGAGCATCAAAAAAATCTAATAATAACTCTTCTTGAGCCAATATTGGTCTTCATCTGATCTAGGCATGACCTTCCTTCCTGGTGGCCCTGGGTTCAAAATTCTTCAAGTGACCAAAAACATCTGTATAATTGCTCATCTGCCTCTACAAGTTGTTCCAATGGATTCAGAGCATGCCAATCTGCTAGGAATGGCCATTATTGAGCCAAAATTAGTCGAAAATTTCTCAAGATAGGCCTCATTCAATTTTTATTAGTAAATTGCCTCTAAAATTGGAGAGGACTCCAGTTAAGGGCGCAAAAATATGGAGAACCCGCCGAATTTGGTGGCACCACTAAAACTCCACCTGTTTAAATGGGAGTTAATTACTGCTAATCCATAATTAAAGGTTGATTAAGGTGTGTTAAGCACGTTTTTGAAAATCGGGATTATAAAAAGGTTTAGTGCACTTTAAGCAAGGTTTAAGTCACTCTTAATAACTAATCTCACACTTAATATTTAAAATATGCCACAGTTATGTGATAAGGACATATGGGGAGGGGGTTGGCCCCCTCCATTCTTCTGCAATTCAACGCATTTGAATTCAATTATATGTGGTGCTCATAGTATTACAAGGACTAAAGTTGTGGACTAATGGTTAGCCACTCCATTTGTGTGGGGGAGGTCGTGGGATCGAGCCACAACCTCCGCCCATTCCATATGTATTTTTCTCCATGTGAATATACCATAGTCAGACTTTCAAACATGTAATTCGTGCCCACTTATGAACTTTTACCTTGGTTATTATTTGAAATGTGCTCCAAGCCATAGGTTATAACATATTTCGAAAGCCCCACCGATAATACCAACATAACTTGGAACTTTGGTTAGCATGTAATATGCACCATACAAAAAAAATGTGCCTTCTAATAATGTTTAACCCATAGTTTTCATATGCCACCATCAAGATATTTCGAACCTTACCATAAGATGTAATTCGAACCTTAGCACATAATTTAAATTCAAACCTGACCTTAGAGAGGGGGTCCACCAGGGGGGACATGTGGAAACCCCTGGTTGGGTTGTCCTCCCATATAAAAAAATAAAAAATTGAATTCAACCTTAGGAGTTCATTGGGAAAATTTCACCGTGTCAAACCCAAACGAGCGAATCCTGCAATGACACTTGTCACACTCCCATTGGGAAAAAACTAAATAATATTCCCTGCATGCTGACTGGGTTGCCATGACATTAGCTTGTCACTGTTCTACAATTTTTTTTTCCCTATTATCAACAGTGATTAGTAGGCTATAACTTCTTCATCTGAACTTGGTTTTCGATGAAACAAGATGCATTGGATTCCTGGCAACAGTCTGGTTGCCAGTGTTCTATTTTGGTGAAATTCTGATCACTTTGAATTTTGGACAATTTTTTTCCCCTAATCTAGATTTTGATCATCTAGTAACAACTGTGACAAAGGATACAAGCCTTCCTAGTTTAACATTGAAAAGTAAAGTGAGAGGGAGATGGACTACCTCACTCATGCAATTGTTTCCTTGTTGTCGATATCGATCGTTTCACTTCTAGGCACGTTCTTTGCTATGCTTTATATGTCTGAATACATGTAAATAATATCACATGACAAAAGATGAAAGATATATAGTATATGTGTTTCAAAGAAAACTACATGAAAAATCAAGGAGTATCATGTTAAACGAGTTAAAATTAACATATTTATGGTAAGAAAAGTATACTTTGTATTATAAAATGATCAAAGGAAATATTACAACCGGTTCCTTGATGTTGAAGGCCTCCTTAAAATTGGTAATCCAAGTCCAAGCCACACACTTCAATATCTTCTCCTTATTCGTCAAATCAGAATCATATGGGCGGAATCAGGAAGAATTAAGGCAACCATCAATGATCAACCAAGACTCACTATCAGGGAACTCTCTTATAGTAGAGATGAGAAGGTTAAGGATCCACTAATAATGGGGAAAGGTCTTATCTCTAAGGGGAAAATATTTGGGGATAAGATTAAGGGAAAAACATGGGATTATTCGACCATGTTGGGGTGTGTTTGGTGCACGTATGTACGAAATCACACCAACTTAAGGGGTGTGGTCTACACACTTAAGTTATTTGTAGAAAGCATAAAAAGAAGTGGAGTCAAGCAAGTTAGTGGAATAAGCTAGAATCAATAAGCATACTAGATAGAGAAATAGCATGCATATATAAACTAAAAACTAAAAAAAATAAACAGAAGCTCTGAAAAGAGTCAAATGACAACAATAATATGAATAGTGGCTCTAGGAACCTCTTATTAAGCACTGGTAGTAATAAGAGTGAAACTTTACCCTCTTGCCAAAGGGACCCTAGACAATGGTTCTAGGTCCCAACAAAAGGATTTTTTTATCCCAAGCTTGCCTCAGTGCAGTCTCCCTCTCTCTCTATTGTGTTGGACTGAACTTGTTGGGTGGCCAACAATTGAGTCCCCTCTATCTTCAGCTTCGTCTCACACACTCTTGGTATTGCTTGGGAAATTCTGTCTAGCATAACAATGTGTTCACCAATTCTTCATCTCATGGTGGCCTTATATAGGATATTTCAAATCCTCCCTTCCCTCTCTTGGTACATGGAGGATGGTGACCCAAGAGAGGGGTATGATTCCTTTTTATTCTCCAAATATACCATTGTGTGCTCACATAATGTCTAAGGAGGCATTGGTGGTTGTCCTTAGGCAGCTGCAAGTAATGAATCACTTGTCCTTTACTTTATCTGGTCCCGGATAGTGACATTTCGCCACTCCCAGGATTGCGCGTATATCAGGAAAAAAGGCGCATGGAAGGCGCTCTTCGCGAAAGATTATGCATGCAAATAGCATTTAGGACTAGTTCAAATTTGATTTTCCTCAAACCTTAGAGATTTTTAAATACTTTCTAGATTCTGTAATGTCTTCCAGTCCTGTAAATCCTTTTGCCTGACATTAATTAATGTCGTCTTCTGCTGTACGATTTTCCAGTGTTAACAGTTGTCCCCTAATGTGTGAGGTCTAAGAAGAACTATATAGCTGAAATACATTATATTTTATTTTCTGTATCATGCATAGAGAGAGAGAGAGAGATACCTACGTGAAGCTTGGAATTGAAAACACCCTGCACCGTTTCCAAGAATGACCATGACCTAAGGGATCTCTGTAAGAAAATACAATTTACAATATATATACAAATTTTCTATGAGGCGGGCATGTCCCATGCTCATAATTTTGTGGCTAGTTAAGCAAATATAGCTAAAAAATATGTGTTTTATCGGTCTCATTGATGTGGTAGTGATGTTGGCGGTTGTTGACGATGACTGTTGATGCCCTCAGGGGTGTTTTTTCTTTTACAATAGGTAGAATATGGTACCCATCTACGTAAACTTGGTATGGCATATAGCTGTGCATTGTACGCTTAGGCACTGGCTGGGATTCTCCCGTGTAAGCATTGTTGAAAGAGACGCTTATGGAGGCACGGGTCCTCGACAAATTTGATCAAAGTGTAATGGTTGTAAGGTATGATACCATCTTGACATCAAAGCTTTTGTCATAGTCAAATGTCAGGAGGATCAATGACATCTGTGGAAAATGATGTCTCCCACAGTGCCACCTAAGGATGCCCCTTGTATGGGGAGGGGTGATCCAAAGTACCGCTTCCTTTTTGGAAAATAGGTGTCAAACTCGATGAAAAGGAAGCCTCAACCGAATGAGGGGTCGCTGATATGAGGGATTGGGGACCTAGATGTAATGGGTTTAACATAGGCATGTTGGTGAGGGGTGACTGAAAACTGATGATGGGGCCCAAGGTCGGAGTATACTAAGAAAATTGGCGGTAGTCAAAGTTATTTCTGATGGAGAAATCCCTGGAGTCAGTAGGACTTCCAGGGTGGGTATAAAATAGCTATGAATTTCAAGGTGGCTGGTGCATGGGGGTATAATAATCCGACCAAGGGTGTTCAGGGACTGCTGCCATGGGAGAAAATATGAAATGAGAGGGTGAAGGACGTAGTGCACCATTCGCGGTCTTTGTACACTTACCAAAAGAATAAAATAATGGGGTTTGGTTTGTACAAAACATCAAGATGGGTACCCCAAAACATGAAAGTGTTCGCTCACTTATGGTGTGAGGAAGGTGTTTTGTTGAGGGTGGGGGTCCCATTTGTTGGTCTCATGTGTGGGGTTGATGAAGCATATGATAACGTATCGCAGATGGGATTATGCTGGTGGAGGTATGGTAGGCCAAATGCGAGGCGCGGTGGTGCACTCTTGATCTGCTAGTACAACCTGGGTGTCTGGGAAGGGGTGTTTTAGCTTGTATGGTAAACTTGACCTTACGCATGGTGAATGGATGGGCATGAGGTGCTTCCCGAACTGAAGTGGTATGGCCATGGTGTCACTTTTGTTGTGATATATGATCTACTGTGGGTGACGATCACCATGGAGGGGAGGCTCTACCGACCAATGAGGATGTTTATCATGTGCAGGGTGAGGTGATGATAAACACGGTTGAATGTGAAGACCTTATGGTTTATTTCTGATGGAGAAATGATTCTATCATGTTGGGGGTAGAATGATACCTACTCTGGATCTTTTAGGAGATAACGTTATGGATGGTTTGCGAGCTTTTACTGCAAAAACAACTACCTCAAGTGAAAGCATCTTCCTTATCAAATATTATTGAAAGTCATGAGCTTTAAAAAAGAAGATGAGAGAGGGCATACGTGCCGGCGCTAAAATTTTATTTTTCAAGAGTGTGAATGTGTGGCATATCCTCTGTTCATCATGAAGTGTTGATTGTGGCACAACTTATGGTTCGGAGAACGGACCTTCTGATCTCTTGTTATGGTCCTCCAAAGTTTTTGAAAAGGGTGATATATAGGTGGATATGGCCCTAATTCAATTCATTTGTACTTGTTGAGTTTTTTAGAGGTCAGAGGACTCTGCATAGCATTTCTTGTCATTATGGTCAGCCTGAGTACCAAGGATTTGCGAGATCATGCCCAGGTAACCTCCATGATGTCCTACACTTTAAATTTTTTAGTTTGATGGTGCCGGGGTCCGTACAGACTGGGTTTGTACGGATTCTAGGTGTTTTTTTCCCTATATTGCACGGGTGATCAAGGCAAAGGCGCACCCCTTGTGCAATTTTTGGGGGGATAAGCGTGCTAATGTGCTCATTTCCCCTTTTTTAGTGCGCTTGTGCAAAATACAGCAATGCAACTAATGCGCTAAGGCCAATATGCGGGGATGGACTTCTGGGGGGACCAAGACATGGGTCTCCCTTTTGGTTACGCTTGGGGTCCCACAGGTATGTTTTGTATGTTTTCTGCGTTTATTTTAGTATACGTGTACTTATGTTTTTTGCTAGTGACATTGACATCATTTTGGTTACTCTTGTAGATGTTGGTGAGGTGGGTCGCCTCGTGGCTTGGTTGTTCGGCCATGATCCTATACGACGACCAAGGGGTGATCAGGGAGGCGGTGTTTTTGGGGACCTAGCGGTGGTGCTGGCCCTTTAGTGGAGGGCAGTAGCTTGGCTGCTAGAGATATTGTGGTCGAGCGAGCCCGTGCCGATGTGGCAATGGCTCGCGTAGATATGGGAGATGCTCGTATTACAGAACTAACAGCTCAGGTGTCCGTTATTGAGGATTTTTGAGGTCAAGTGGACCGGTTGACCCAGGGGATGCCTGGTTGGGGTTTCATGGATGACTTCGAGGAGTTCTGCCTAGAGACTGTGATGGCCCACAAGAGGGACTATCAGCCCGTTCTATGTCAGGTGGCGATCATGATTACGACGACAACTCTAGTGGTGGCACCGGGAGTAGTGGTGTGTCCAAGTACCCCTCCTGAGGGGGCACCACCCTAGAGTATACTTGTACAAAGGGAAAGCACCCATTATGAGGATGCTTCCCTTATTTTTGATGAATTTTGTATCTTTGGGCTGGCAGTTGGGCCACCAACACTATTTTTTGTACTCATATATACATATTGTGATATATATATATATATATATGAGAGAGATATTTTTTGCGGCTCTACATGAGGTGTCACCTGTTTAGGTTTATGTATGATGTTATGCTGATGGATATCTATATTTTTGGTTTTTTATGTATGATGGTTTATTCGAGATGCATCCCAGTTTAGGGTATTGTTAGCTATGCGATCAGCTGTTTGGTTTTGACTCCTTGGTACATGTGTAAATGTGATATAGTTAAATTGTCTGCTTAATATTTTGGCACGCAAATATTTTCTAAACAGATGTGTATCTCTTGTCTCAAATATTTGGTTTAAATGTGACACTACTAACTAGGAATCGAGGTAGATATGCATATGGTGTATACCCTGATGGAGGGCATCGTACATAAGTCCGATGACAGCATCATATTCTGCCTGATTATTTGTTGCTGAACTGATGCACACACCTTTTGAGTAGAGTGGAGATCGGTCAGGGTGGTAAATGACCCAAGCAGCTGTGGCTAAACTTTGATACCATCTTGATGCTCCATCAGCAAATCTGAAATAGGGTTCAGGTTGGTGTTCCATTGTGGCACTTTGAGCACTTTTTAAATAAGTCTTTTGGTCAAAAATATTGATTGGTTGGGGTTCTATACGTTCACTCTAGGGAAGGGTCGTGTTGGCCCTTATGGGTAGAACTTCTTGAGCTAAAGGTCGTTGACAGGGTTATTGAGGCAGGTCCCATCCGGTTCCGTCAAGATGTATGCCCCCTATCAAAGTCAATGTTTGATGATGTAGGGTCCTTTCCACAAGGTTTCGAACTTTCCTAGCCCCAGGGCTTCTTTTGCGACATCATAGCAGAGGACTAATTCTCCCTCAGTTAATGAGCGAGGGGTGATGTCGTGGTCGAGTGATTCTTTTACCCTTTTCTTTTGGGCCTCATTATGTTGTAGTGATTGTCGTCGACTTTCATCGAAAATCTCTAGTTGTATTAGGCATTGTTCTAGAGGCTGGGTGTCATCAAGGAGTTCAATGGTAGCATGTAAATTTGGGTTATTACAAAAATCAATGAAAAAGCGCAAGGTATATTGACCTTTTGTGGCAAGAATAGGGTGGAAATATTGGTACGTGGGGGCGGCTGGAATCCTATTTCAGATATGTGATGATACAAATCATATGTGGTGGATCGTGTCATCGACGTGCGATGGGGGAAGAATATATGTAATGGGATTTTGCATGAGTGAAAAGTTGGGTTCCCCTCTAGGATGCTCAATTTCTGGTAGGTGGAAATTGTGCCTATCGCAGAGGTGCTTGAATGTTTCCATTAGCGGGCATACCTCTGGTGTGTGATTTTGGCCAGTGCAGATAGTGCATAACATCATTGTGCCAACAGAGTAGATTATGTGAGATTCTACACTACTCGTTGTTCCAAATGTGGATGCTCGGAAAGGGTCTATTGTAGAAGAGGTTGTCTTCTGTTTCCATTTCTGTATTGTTGGCTTGGGTGTGTCTACCTCTTTGGGGGAATGTAGACTCAACGCTGCTCTTGCTGCTCTTAGTTTAGGGAGGTGTACACATTTAATCGTATGGTGAAAGTGTGAACAAATCCGGCAATAGGTACACGTGATATTCTCTTGGTTAGAGAGAAGTTTATGAGGGAGAGAAGAGACTATACAAAAAATATTTGCAAGGTGCTTCAGTTCTCTGCACTGGTTGACCCGATGGTCATTCAGGTCGCATGGTTTGCATTTTATCCTAGGCTTGGTCAGGGAAATTCTTGGTTGGTGTGTTGTCTTATCTTTCCTGGTACACTGTTGTGGAGGTGGGGACATTGACCTGGCGATGTACTTGTTATGCCATTCCCAGAGGTTGTCCTGTCTTTTCTCTATGGTATGAATCATGCCGACGGTGGGACGAAGTTGTGAGGCATAAGTACAGTGTCACTCATAATGATTGCCTTGACATATAAGGAAAAATATCCTTGATATGATGGTTCCATCATTCTCAATTTGAGGTCTGGCAGGGAACCAGTGCCATAAAGCTACTAAATCAGGACAATGGACAACCGCATGATTTGGCGTTTTTCATAACGTGCATGTTGGTCTTCTTTGTGGAGGGTGGTTACGGGTAACTAGGGGTTCCTTGATTGGTAATTCTTTGACAGACAAGAACATGATGGATTTTCTCGCCACATCTTCTTGGGTTATGGAGCTGTCTATGGACTCCACATCCATGTCATCTTCTCAGGAGAGGCAGACTATGGCAGAGCGTAAGCTAGCGAGGGCTAGCCAGAATCAGGGGATATAGTGACAATTATCCAAAAGGTGATTGTCGGTGCATAGTGGACATGTGAATTTCATTTCCCGCAATCCAACATTGTAAACCCTTTCTATAGGATACCATCTGTGGATGAGCTCTAGAGCTGTGCACTCTTCAAGGAAGTGACAACATTCATCGCATAGTATGCAATGGATAACGAGCATGACTGGGGGTCTTTCTTGTTCCCTTCGTTGTTCCTCCTGTAGGTACAAGATGGTACAAGGTTCATTTCTGGATGCTTGGGTGGAGGGATCCTCTTGATAGGATCGCTCGATGGCATGTAAGGCATCCCTATATCGCGGGATCTCTAGGAAATGATGGGTATAGTGCCGGTAGTTGCTGCAGAGAATGCATGCATGATTGGTACGTAGTGCTTTGCCTTTACCTTTGGTAGTAGGTTCCTTTTTACAGGAACAGAACATCGCGATGTCTATCTCAGATCCAAGGAGTGTTTTTAATTCATCTAGATCTAGAAAAATATGGGTAGGGTGTGTTGGACATTGGATTCAACGCTCCCCGTGTGTTTCACTACATGGACTAACTGCCTCTCATGGATCCTAACTCTGGCGATTGTAGCAAAGAATAATGCCTATGGGTTTTGGTCTAATGACAATCGTGATTCCAACAATTGGTATTAGAGCAACAGGTCTTGAGTTTGAAACTCACCCGACTCGCATTGGGAGAGAGATTGTTGGACATTGGATTCAACACTCCCTGTGTGTTTCACGACATGGACTAATTGCCTCTCATGGATCCTAACTCTGGCGATTGTAGTAGAGACTAATGCCTGCGGGTTTTGGTCTAACAACAATCATGATTCCAACAGGGTGACCTATTACGTCACATATGGCATAGACTGGTGATTCTCGTTGAACGGCGTGGGTCACCATCTTATTTCCTCTTTTCTTGGTTTTCTTAGCCATAATCACTGGTTTTGGAATGGGAATTTCCTTTGCAGGGGTGGTTTCGATTGTTTCTTGGATGAGTGGGGCCTCCTTGGGACTGAGGGGCTTCAATATTGTTTCAGTAACGTGGGTGGATCCTATTCCTGTAGGGGGAACGAGGTACCAAACTAGGATTTCCATCGATATGTTGGGTAATACCAGTGTTTCCAAAACCTTCTGGGAGACAAAACCAGCTGGGGGGTAGAGGAAAGGGGTTTGGGAGGCATCATAAGCTAAAGAGGTTGTCGTGGCCAACGACTCAGTGCCATTACTACTTGTGTCTGTGTCCTGACCAGCTTCGGTGCTTGATGTGGAAATCATGCACACTGGAGCCCCTGTGACATAGGGCGATGATTCAGGGATTATGGGGGGATCTCCTAGGAATGACCCTAAAACGAAGAGCAGTTTGAATCGGCCGGGGCCATATTCTTGGTACCATGAGAGAGCTTCTGAGGATGTATCTACATAGCGTAGAATTACATCAGTGTCTGTTAGGGGTCGCTTCTCGCTATGCGTCAGTTGGTCTAAAGTAATGATGTGGTCCTTGTGGGGGAACATCATGATGCAGAAGACGGAGGAGGCTATTGCAGACGTACATATAACGCTACCCAAGGAGTATATTGTAGTCTAAGTGAGCATCCAAGACTTCAATGTCTATGTGGACTGTCTTTTCGGCTAAGCAGACTGAGACATTTTGGTATAGGTCGATGGGGGTCGAAGGATGACCTTCATATGCTCGAAGCGTAATGACTGAGAATTTTAGTTTGGGAGAACCTAACTTCTGCCAAACATTTTTGGACATGATGCACATGGATGCACCCTCGTCTATGACACATTGGTGAATAGTGATATTTTGCACTGACACTAGTATCTAGAAGGAAAACATGGAAGGAAGCCAAGGGGTGGTTTTTTCTAATTCAAAAGCCATTAGGTGCATATCGGAAGGGTCGATAGTACCTAACATGGAAAGAAGGGATTTCTGTTGTTTTGGGCATGACTACAATACTTAAAAAGCTAACATAGCAGTGGGAGATTGTGCTAAATCATCGACGATGATATCATTATTGGCCTCTTTGGAGTAGTTTCCTGCTCGCTTATTAGGTCCCTTCATCATTTTTTACAACGGTTCTATAGGCATATTTGAAATGGTCAACGGTGCATTCAATGTGCTGGTACTTTCCCCTGACATATTGGTGTCCAGTGGGGTGTCGTAATTGCAATTCTGTGATTGGAAAAACATCTCTTCTCCAGTCATGTAGATTTCATGGCTGCTTTTCCCGAAATCGTCTATATTTTGTTGTTGAGTGCTTATCGTCCCTTGATGGGGGAAAGGTTCTTGCATCACGGCTGGTTGCTGGGAAGTTCCTCCTTGTCCTTGATTACTTTGTAGCTTCTTCAGCTCCGAGAGATTGAGATAGTGGTGAGTACAGTGGTCGTACCCACCACATATTGAACAAGAATGATTTTTTTGAAGAGGTGGCCTTTTTCTCTGCAGTTGGGCATTACTTGGCTCCTAGTTCTGATTCTGGTTGGAGTTGCCTCTAGCCTGGGATCGTGGTGGGCGTTTTTGGTTGTTGTCCCCCTGTCCAGGGTTCCCTTTTGGCTTGATTTTTTATTTTTTCTTCACCACGTTAGGAGGGTATTTCTCTTAGTTATATTGCTGTGGTTGGTTTTGGGAAGGCTGCACAAAGTTCACCTGTGAATTGGTGTGCATAGGTGGGTCGTGTGTTGGGGACTGAGCATAATGTGGTCCCTGGTTTGTACCTGGATGTTGGAGGGGAGATCTTCCGTTAGTGTTTCTTTCTGCGTATTGATTCCCCTGAGCTAGAGGATAAGGTCCTCCCTAGTGATACGCTGGCGCCCTATTGGTCAAATTTTGTTGAGGCATATGATGACTTTGAAAACCAGGTTGAGGTACGTTCTAGGTAGAAGTATATGTGCCATTACTACTTGTGTCTGTGTCCTGACCAGCTTCAGTGCTTGATGCGCACATCATGCACACCGGAGCCCCTGTGACATCGGGCAATGATTCAGGGATTATGGGGGGATCTCCTAGGAATGACCCTAAAACGGACGATAGTTTGAATTGGCCAGGACCATATTCTTGGTACCATGAGAGAGCTTCCGAGGATGTATCTACATAGAGTAGAATTACATCAGTGTCTGTTAGGGGTCGCTTCTCGCTATGCATCAATTGGTCTAAAGTAATGATGCGGTCCTCGTGGGGGAGCATCATGATGCAAAAGACAGAGGAGGCTATGGCAGACATACATATAACTCTGCCCAAGGAGTATATTGTAGTCTAAGTGAGCATCCAAGACTTCAATGTCTATGTGGACCGTCTTTTTGACTAAGCAGATCGAGAAATTTTGGTAGAGGTTGATGGGGGTTGAAGGATGACGGTCATATGCTCAAAGCATAATGACTAAGGATTTTATTTCGAGAGAACCTAAATTTTGCCAAACATTTTTGGACATGATGAACGTGGATGCACCCTCCTCTATGACACATCAGTGAATAGTGATATTTTGCACCGACACTGGTATCTGGAAGGAAAACATGGAAGGAAGCTGAGGGGTGGCTTTGTCTAATTCAAAATCCATTAGTGCGTATCGAAAGGGTTTATAGTACCTAACGTGGAAAGAAGGGCTTTCCATTGTTTTGGGCATGACTGCAATACTTCCAAAGTTGACATAGCAGTGGGAGATTGTGCTAAATCGTCGACGATGCTATAATTATTGTCCGCTTTGGAGTAGTTTCCTTCTCGCCTATTAGGTCCCTTTGCCATTTTCGACAATGGTTCTATAAGCATATTTGAAATTGTCAACGGTGTAGTCGGTGCGCTGGTACTTGCCCCTGAAATATTGGCGTCCGGTGGGGTGTCGTAATTGCGATTCCGTGTTTGGAAAAAAATCTCTTCTCCAGTCATGTAGATTTCATGGCTTCTTTTCCCGAAATCTTCTGTATTTTTTTGTTGAGTGCTTACCATCCCTTGATGGGGGAAAGGTTCTTGCATCACAGCTGGTTGTTGGGAAGTTCCTCCTTGTCCTCGATTACTCTGTAGCTTCTTTAGCTCAGGGAGATTGGGATAGTGGTGAATATAGTGGTCGTACTCACCACATATCAAACAAGAATGATTTGTTTGAAGAGGTGGCCTTTTTCTCTGTAGTTGGGCATTGCTTGGCTTCTAGTTCTGACTCTGGTTGGAGTTGCCTCCAGCCTGGGATCATGGTGGGCGATGTTGGTTGCTACCCCCCTGTCCAGGGTTCCCTTTCGGCTTGTTTTTTTATTTTTTTCTTCACCACATTAGGAGGGTATTTCTCTTAATTATATTGGTGTGGTTGGTTTTGGGAAGGCTGCACAAAGTTCACCTGTGCATTTGTTTGCATACATGGGTCGTGTATTGGGGACTGAGCATAATGCGGTCCCTGGTTTGTACCTGGCTATTGGAGGAGAGTTCTTCCGTTAGTGTTTATTTATGCGTATTGATTCCCCTTAGCCAAAGGATAAGGTCCTCCCTGGTGATACACTAGCGCCCTATTGGTCAAATTTTGTTGAGGCATATGATGACTTTGAAAACCAAGTTGAGGTACGTTCTGAGTAGAACTGTATGTGGCATTACTACTTGTGTCTATGTCCTGACCATATTTGGTGCATGATGTGCACATCATGCACACTGGAGCCCCTATGACATCGAGTAATGATTCAGGGATTATGGGGGGATCTCCCAGGAATGACCCTAAAACGAGCGAAAGTTTGAATTGGTCGGGACCATATTCTTGGTACCATGAGAGAGCTTCCGAGGATGTATCTACATAGGGTAGAATTACATCAGTGTCTATTAGGGGTCACTTCTCACTATGCGTCAATTGGTCTAAAGTAATGATGTGGTCCTCGTGGGGGAACATCATGATGCAGAAGACAGAGGAGGCTATCTGCCCAAGGAGTATATTGTAGTCTAAGTGAGCATCCAAGACGTCAATGTCTATGTGGACGATCTTTTAGGCTAAGTAGACCGAGACATTTTGGTAGAGGTCGATGGGGGTCGAAGGACGACCGTCATATGCTTGAAGGGTAATGATTGAGGATTTTAGTTCGAGAGAACCTAACTTCTGCCAAACATTTTTGGACATGATGCATGTGGATGCACCCTCGTCTATGACACATCGGTGAATAGTGATATTTTGCACCGACACTGGTATCTGGAAGGAAAACATGGAAGGAAGCCGAGGGGTGGATTTTTCTAATTCAAAAGCCATTAGGTGCGTATCGGAAGGCTTGATAGTACCTAACGAGGAAAGAAGGGCTTTCCATTGTTTTGGGCATGACTCCAATACTTCCAAAGCTAACATAGCAATGGGAGATTGTGCTAAATCATCGACAATGCTATAATTATTGGCCGCTTTGGATTAGTTTCCTGCTTGCCTATTAGGTCCCTTCACCATTTTCGACAATGGTTCTATAGGCATATTTGAAATGTTCAACGGTGCAGTCAATGCACTGGTACTTCCCCCTGACATATTGGTGTCTGTTGGGGTGTCGTAATTGTGATTCTATGTTTGGAAAAAAATATCTTCTCTAGTCATGTAGATTTCATGGCTGCTTTTTCTGAAAGCGTCTGTATTTTGTTGTTGAGTGCTTACCGTCCCTTGATGGGGGAAAGGTTCTTGCATCACAGCTGGTTGTTGGGAAGTTCCTCCTTGTCCTAGATTACTCTATAGCTTCTTCAGCTCAGAGATATTGGGATAGTGGTGAGTATAGTGGTCGTACTCACCACATATCGAACAAGAATGATTTTTTTGAAGAGGTGGCCTTTTTCTCTGCAGTTGGGCATTGCTTGGCTCCTGATTCTGATTCTAGTTGGAGTTGCCACTAGCCTGGGATCGTGGTGGGTGATGTTGGTTTCTGCCCCCTGTCCAGGGTTCCCTTTTGGCTTGTTTTTTTATTTTTTCTTCACCACGTTAGGAGGGTATTTCTCTTAATTATATTGGTGTGGTTGGTTTTGGGAAGGCTGCACAAAGTTCACCTATGCATTGGTTTGCATAGGTGGGTCGTGTGTTGGGGACTGAGCACAATGTGGTCCCTGGTTTGTACATAGCTGTTGGAGGGGAGCTCTTTCGTTAGTGTTTCTTTCTATGTATTGATTCCCCTGAGCCAGAGGATAAGGTCCTCCTTGGTGATACGCTGGTGCTCTATTGGTAAAAATTTTTTGAGGCATATGATGACTTTGAAAACCAGGTTGAGGTACGTTTTGGGTAGAACTGTATGTACCATTACTTCTTGTGTATGTGTCCTGACCAGCTTTGGTGCTTGATGTGGACATCATACACATCGGAGCCCCTGTGACATCGGGTGATGATTCGGGGATTATGGGGGGATCTCCTAGAAATGACCCTAAAACGAACAATAGTTTGAATTTGCCAGGGCCATATTCTTGGTACCATGAGAGAGCTTCTGAGGATGTATCTACATAGGGTAGAATTACATCAGTGTCTATTAGGGGTCGCTTCTCACTATGCATCAGTTGGTCTAAATTAATGATGTGGTCCTCGTGGGGGAACATCATGATGTAGAAGATGGAGGAGGCTATGGCAGACGTACATATAACTCTGCCCAAGGAGTATATTGTAGTCTAAGTGAGCATCCAAGACTTAAATGTCTATGTGGACCATCTTTTCGGCTAAGAAAACTGAGACATTTTGGTAGAGGTTGATGGGGGTCGAAGGACGACCATCATATGCTCGAAGCGTAATGACTGAGGATTTTAGTTCGGGAGAACCTAACTTCTGCCAAACATTTTTCGACATGATGCACGTGGATGCACCCTCGTCTATGACACATCGGTGAATAGTGATATTTTGCACCGACACTAGTATCTGGAAGGAAAACATGGAAGGAAGCCAAGGGGTGGCTTTGTCTAATTCAAAATCCATTAGGTGCGTACCGGAAGGGTCGATAGTACCTAACGCAGAAAGAAGGGCTTTCCATTGTTTTGGGCATGACTGCAATACTTCCAAAGTTGACATAGCAGTGGTAGATTGTGCTAAATCATTGACGATGCTATAATTATTGGCCACTTTGGAGTAGTTTCATGATCGCCTATTAGGTCCCTTCACCATTTTCGACAATGGTTCTATAGGCATATTTGAAATGGCCAACAGTGCAGTCGGTGCACTGGTACTTTCCCCTAACGTTTTGGTGTTTGGTGGGGTGTCGTAATTGTGATTCCGTGTTTGGAAAAACATCTCTTCTCTAGTCATGTATATTTCATGGATTCTTTTCCTGAAATCATCTGTATTTTGTTGTTGAGTGCTTACCATTCCTTGATGGGGGAAAGGCTCTTGTATCACAGTTGGTTGCTAGGAAGTTCCTCCTTATCCTCGATTACTCTGTAGCTTCTTCAGCTCAGGGAGATCGGGACAGTGGTGAGTATAGTGGTCATACTCACCACATATCGAACAAGAATGATTTGTTTGATGAGGTGGCATTTTTCTTTGCAGTTGGGCATTGCTTGGCTCCTAGTTCTGATTCTGGTTGGAGTTGCCTCCAGCCTAGGATTATGGTGGGCACTGTTGGTTGCTGCCCCCCTGTCTAAGGTTCCCTTTTGGCTTGTTTTTTTATTTTTTCTTCACCACGTTGGGAGGGTATTTGTCTTAATTATATTAGTGTGGTTGGTTTTGGGAAGGCTACACAAATTTCACCTGTGCATTGGTTTGCATAGGTGGGTCATGTGTTGGGGATTGAGCATAATGCATTCCCTGATTTGTACCTGACTTTTGGAGTGGAGCTCTTCCATTAGTGTTTCTTTCTGCGTATTGATTCCCCTAAGCCAGAGGATAAGGTCCTCCCTGGTGATACGCTAGCACCCTATTGGTCAAATTTTTTTGAGGCATATGACGACTTTGAAAACCAGGTTGAGGTACGTTCTGGGTAGAACTATATGTGTAACCGGGGTTTTGACTACTGATGCCTAGGTAACCTTTGGTCAATGACCCAATTATTCTGTTTGTAGAGGTTAACGCGCCTGTAATTCTTGATATGTTTGCAAGTGTGGGGTGTTAGATAGAACTTTATAAATGTATCCTGACTACATATAAATCAGCTCAAGCTTCTGGGATTTGTTTATTGCGTCCTCTTCGGATGTGGGATTCTGTTGTGCCACATCCTTTGAAATCTCTGTCGTAAGAGTTTTCAAAAACAATTCTAAGAGAACTCGATCGTCGAGTTTAGCTTTACATAAACTAAGATGCCACCTCCATTCATGGAGATGGTCCGAGATATGGATGGCGCAGGTTTGTCTAAAATTAGTCAGTAATTCCATTCGAGAATCATGGTGAATGGGTAACTGAAATATGTTAGGAATGCAGTAGAGAGGGTGTTGAAGGTTCCAAGTGAAGTTGAGGATTGCTCCACATACCACTTCACGGCTACTCCTATGATAGTGCGTTGAAATAATCTCAATCAAATAGTGTTGTCAATGATACTATTCGATGACTCGTACCATAGGTGAAAGGTCATGACATGATTACCTAAGTCTTCATCTTGCTTGCCTTCGAATTTTGGAATATCTGAAGGGATCTTTGTGGGCATGGGAGGCCATGTAAGATCATGTGTGATGGGGTCATTCATCATCTTAGTTAAATTAGGTAGATTCAATGAAGCTAAGAAAGGTGACTGAGGGGTTGACGCCATTGCAATGTGCAAAGACACAAAGTTCTGGTTAGGAAGAGTGTTAGTGTGCGACATAACCTATTGTGTATTCGGCTAGCTTCCCAAATGGGATGCACTCCTCTGCCCCCTAAGGGTCATGGGAAGAGTGGTGTGTGGTGTGGCATTGGGAGACCGACTAGGGTTCCCAACTATGGCTGCCCCAATAAAGAATGAACCAATAATGGTGGCAGTGCTCCCTCTTTGACACTTGAATGGCGAAAGACCTGGAACCCCTCCCGGTAATGGGGGGAGGTCCAAAAGACGCCTGGATCAACAAGGTTCCATTGGGACTGTTCAGGTGTCGACCAGGTTTGGTTTTGGAAAAATTTGAGAGGATAGAGTCTATAATCAAAGAAAATTTCTTGTCACATACATAAAAAAAATGAAAAATAAAATAAATTTCCCTATGTGATCAAGCAATCAAAAAAGTGGTTTTTGTTTGTCTACATATGATACTCAAAATCCTAGAAGACCTATGCATCCTCACACACTCAAAAGTAACTAGGCCTTGAGAATATTTCTTGTGAGTGATGGCACAACATCCCGTAAGAGCTGGAAATGCCCCTAGTCAGCCAAAGAGAATCCACCAAGGTAAAGGTAGAGGGTCTGGTGCTTGCCAGCACTGTCACCTATAGGGAAAGGGATGCCCTATTTTTTTGCCACTAAGAACCACCGTCCCACGTGAGCTTTTTAGTCTTGGGCTTCTTGGTAGTCAGCTAACAATACCAAGTATCAACCGAGTCAGGTAGCCCCAATTGATACTGCACGCACTGCGCCTAAGCCTAACTTCCTCTTAAACGAGTCTCTCTCGCGCTCGAGTTTTCTTTGTTGTGGGCTGATAGGTGGATTTGAAGCTCCCTAGATAGAAAACTTCTATTTTTCAATATGAAATATGATCAAGGCGGCTTATTGGATGCCTACCCCCTTGATCCTAACTTAATCTATAAATTCTTTTGTGGCCCCTGTGGGGAGAATTTAGTGAGTTTGGTTAAGTTAGTTTTAGGTGTCTTTACTTTGCTTAGTGGGTGAGTGTGTGTGAGTACAAAGTGAACAAGCACATAGTTTGAACATGTTGATATCGATGATCCTTTACAAAATCCCCTATTTAAACTATGTTGCATTGTTCATGGTTCAAATGAAAAACATGTGCAGATAATGGGCCGCTTTCTGTTTTTCCTAGTTAATATATGTGACTAACTATAGGGAGATGGCGAATTGTGAATAGGGAGCATTGATATTCTTAACTAGGATCACCGGAGGGTGCAAAGATATCAGAGATTACTTGCTCTTCTATAAACAATTCAATCCTAGTCCCGAAATTCCTAGTGCAAAAATTGAACTAAACTAAAACTTTTACACTAGAAAACAAAAAACTAGCTATGCATGTGTGGTCTTGTGCCACTTACTTGGGCTAGTTATCTAGGTGTGTAAGTAATAAAATTTTCAAAACAAAATTTTTTTCGGAATGCAAGTTATTTTTCCCCCCTACTTAAACTATGTGTGAACTTTGCAAAAATAAACTTGAAGTAAAATTGAAAGTAAGCCTACAAAAAGCAGCTAAGAGAGAGATTTAACAAGCTGCGGGGTACCACAACCAGTGCTGGCAGGTGTATTAGGGGCTACCAAGCACCTTACAACCAGGAAAAAATAGAAACTTGGGATAAATTTCTCATTCAGTATTTTGCGCGCAAAAAGGCTGAAACAGGCACGCTGTCTGCGCACGGGTCAGCTCTGAACGTGCGCCCTACGCCTCTGTGAGAAGAAAACGCGCACAATTTTTTGCAAAAAGAAATTTGTATTTGTTTTGCTTCAGTCTGTCACTTGGGATGAACTAGGGACTGCAAGAGAAATCAAGGGAAATTCAGCTCCACTCCACAGCACAGACAGAGGTCTCTGCAAAAAAGGCACAACCACATAAAAATGGTAATAAACGTCAGTGGAGTCGCCAATCCTGTTGGGGTGTGTTTGGTGCAAGTATGTACGAAATCATACCAACTTAAGGGGTGTGGTCTACCCACTTAAGTTATTGGTAACAGGCAGAAAAAGAAGTGGAGTAAAACAAGTTAGTGGAACAAGCTAGAATCAATAATCATACTAGATAGAGAAATAGCATGCATATATAAAGTAAAAAATAAAACAAATAAACACAAGCTTTAAAAATAGTCAAACGAAAACAATAATACGAATGGTGGCTCTAGGCCCATCTTATTGAGCGTTGGTAGTAATAAGAGTGAAAATTTACCCTCTTGCCAAAGGGCCCCTAGAAAATGGTTCTAGGTGCTAATGCAAGGACGTTTTTATCCCAAGCTTGCCTCGGTGGAGTCTCCCTCTCTCTCTACTGTGTTGTACTAAACTTGTTGGGTGGCCAAGAATTGAGTCCCCTCTATCTTCAGCTCTGGTTCATACACTGCTGGTATTTCTTGGGCAATTCTGGCTAGCATAACAATGTGTTCAAAAATTCTTCATCTCATGGTGGCCTTATATAGGAGATTTCAAATCCTCCCTTCCCTCTCTTGGTACATGGAGGATGGTGACCCAAGAGAGGGGTATGATTCTTTTTTGTGCTCCAAATATTTCATTGTGTGCTCACATAGTGTCTAAGGAGGCGTTGGTGGCTATCCTTAGGCAGCTTCAAGTAAGGAATCACTTGTCCTTTTCTTTGTGTGATCCTGGATAGTGACATTTTTCCACTCCCAAGATTGCGCGCATATCGGGAAAGAAGGCGTGTGTAAGGCACTCTTCACGAAGGATTATGCATGCAAATAGAATTTAGGACCAATTTAAATTTGATTTTCCTCAAACCTTAGATATTTTTAAATAATTTCTAGATTTTGTAATGCCTTCCAGTCCTGTAAATCCTTTTTCCTGACATTAAGTAATTTCATCTTCTGTTGTACAATTTTCCAGTGTTAACGGACCATATCCTCAACCAACAAGTACCATAACATCGTTCTTGAGAATTCTAGAGGCCAAATATTATGTTATATTTTTGGATAACCTGCCTAAATAATGCCAGTGCAACTTTACTATTGAATTCCGGTGCTCGCAGCATTGTTCATAGGATAGGGACAGGATTACAAGCATGATATTATTAAGGGGAGGACCACGCTAGGCTTGCAAAACAAGGCTTTTACAAACTTTACAGAAAATCTTCAAGGCATTTCTCTTTCAGGTCTTCAGGGATATATTAAGCATGTTGTCCTAGATGAACAAGTTTATACATATTTTGTCACTTTGCGACATTTGTGACATGATCGACACAAAATATGACACTTGGGATAAGAACTGAGGAATGCAACAAAATATTGTATAACAAATTCCCCCTAAAGCATGAATGCAGAACCAAAAGTGATGGTTGAAATGTTTTATCCTCCATGGAAAGGACTTTGGAAAACCACCGTCAGGAGACTTGTAAATAAAACACAATAAAATATGTGACCTCTATGATATAAACATACCTAATAACATATCTTTGAATAGGAATCAAATAAAAAATGAACCCACAATATGGGTGCAACCATCTGTCTGAAAGATATCATGAAAAGGGATCCACGATATGGTCACAAACATCAATATAGAAAGGATCATGTGGACAAGCATGGATACTTAATAACTCTGTGCAGCTTGGATAATAAAAAATGGGATCCAGGGTCTTCGTCTCGATCCCGATCTAACCATGTGAATGGATGTGTTGATGTCGAACATGGTAGAGACCACCTAATTACCGGTCGATGATGTAAATTGTTAGTAGGCGCGAGAGAAACCACCAATAATGATGATGTCCCTCAAGGTATGACAACACAATCTACAATTGTGAATGAATGGGTTGAATAGAACACTTTCAGAATCATACGATCAAAGGCAAGTAATGTGAACCTATCTTTGAACGCGAAGAAATTTCCCATGAGGCATGCAAGCTCCAAGGTACTGAAAAGGAGTTTCTAACTCATCTTCCTAGATAATTAGCTGAAGTTGACATGAAAGTGATCCATTGAAGGATGTCCATAATGATTCCCACATCATAAACACGAAACAAAATTATTTATCAAGATGATAGGAGTAATTCAGGACCATTGCAAAGAGGGTGAAATAAGAAGAAATGTTTCACTATTACAGATAGGACTTCTCTTGAACATATTGGCGACACTATTTTGGAGTTTCGTAGCATTTGACTCAACAATGGGATCAAAGGTCATGATGATGGTAGATAATGATCAAATGAGACGCAATTGGATTTCTGAAACCCAAGAAGGAAAGTGACGAATGAAGGATATACCCAACCTAAAACGAAATGAAAATGAGTGTCATGCTCAAGAGTGCATTAGGGGAATTTTGAGGTCTAAAATGGGCCTCCTAAGGAAATTATAAAATAATAGTGGAAAAAATCAAATAAGATTTGATGACATCATCAAATTTTAGAGGGAAAAATGAAAAAACTACTTTTTCAACTCATATTTTCAACTTATCTCCCAAAGTATTTACTCAAATTTCGAGTGTGAGTACTCATTGGATGTGAAATTTAATTCCTCATCCAAGGATTACCCATGTTGCATACTTTCGATACATCCTAGTACACTAAAAATGAGAAATACATAAAAAAAATGTTATTACAATCACGTTTTTTATGTATTTCTCATTTTTCATGTAGTAGAGTTCATCGAAAGTATGCAACATGGGTACTCCTTGGATGAGGAATTAAATTTTGCATCCAACGAGTACTCCCACTAGAAAGTTGAGTAAAAATTTTGGGAGATAAGTTGAAAATACGAGTTGAAAAAGTAGTTTTATTATTTTATTATTTTTTAATATTTTTACCCTTTTATTTAAAAAATGGTAAATCATCCCCCATGGTTGACATCATCATCTTGAATCCTATTGGTTTTTATAAAGTTTATTTTTGTTGTACATTTTTCTTAGGAGGCCCATTTTAGACCTCAAAATTCCCCTAATGACATGTTGCCTTTGCTACAAAATAAAAATTATACTTCACTTCCATTTTCCTTTCTTATTTATAATGATTTATTTTTATAGCAACCTTGAAGAGGATACCATATGCTTAGTGGATATGTTCATCATTTGGATGAATCCATCGTAGTAAGTTTAATGAGCCCTAGGAAGGAGTAGTTTGGTCTTGTCATCGTGATAAGTCCTTCGTTGTTTAATTTTTATGAGTCTGACGTAGGAGTAACTCTGTATCCTTTTCATGTTTCAGGAGTTTGAAAAGGAGACTGAAAAGAAAACTCCAAAAGGTCCTTTTTTTGTAAATAGTCAACCTCAGCTTGAAAAAGGGGTAAATGTATATTGAGATGACATCAGTTCATTTAATTTAAAGAGTTCAAAAATACAATTTCTCGACAATCTTTTCATGTTTCGAGAGTCAGAAAAGATCTTAAGGATGACTATAGAGGGGTTCCTTTTTCGTTTGTTTTCATGAGTTCAAAAAAGTGATAAAATATAACTATTTAGTCATTATTTATCAAATTTAACTCATAATATCATGCTTCTGCACATGCAAACAAATGTGAAATTGATCCCTTGAAAAATTAGGGCCTTTTGGCAACTAATGTGAGTTTTACCCGTCGGTTCCTTGTTGCTCGCCCTAGTCCTTAAAGTACCAGTTCACTGCCAGCACGTGAAAATTGTCACATAGTTATGTTAGCGCTATGGGAAAATTTTATTCGTGAAATGATCAATTTTTTAACTAATGAATTTCCAATTTTTCTCCATAGAAGATGTGCAATTCTTGTTAATTAATTTTTTACAGGAAAATTATGGCAATTGAGTGAAAAGAATGGGGTCATGAAGCTGAGGACCGAGAATCAACACAAGATCCAAACTGCATAAGGGAACTCTCCAACTATGGATTGCTCAAGTTCTTCCAGACACCTTGGATGGGGTCCCAAGTGGATTTATTGCAGTATTTCATGAGATGTGGGATGTTGACTGCCAAGTATTTGTCGTTAGTGATTAGGACTTAGACTTTGATGTTTATGAAATCTACTTTGTCACAAGTCCTTCTAGGAGGGGACTGTCAGTCTAGTTGGTAGGATCTAGACCCGGAGGTGAGAGTACATATATGCTCATTGCCATACATTGCAGTGATGGGTCTACAAAGACCAAGTGTGCAAAATTTGACATCAAAATTATCAATGACCTAGCTCTTCTGATAGTCCTTTACACCATAGCTCGGGTGGTAGGGGTACAGGCCCTTCACGAGACGAAAAAGTCTCAATTTTATTATGTCATATATTGCATGATACCAACAATTTTCAACTGGTGCAAGGGATTGCTGGTCAAATTGAAGGATCAACTCAAAAAGTGCAAAACGATGAAGTTTAAGAATTTCGAATATTGCTCAAGCTTAGTGACTCTCTTCCTAGAGAGGGTGCCTCTATTTTGATTTCATAGAATAGAGGTGGGACCTTCTATGCCGAGGGATCCATGACTCCTAAGATAATGAGCGAACTAATGCCATGCCATTGCGACAGGCAACGGATGTCATTCCTTCCAACAATTTTTGGGTGGATCTGCCAATAGTTCATCATGATTGATGATTGGTCGTATGCAAGGATAGATTTCAGTGGAGACCTGGATATTCCTTCCACCGAGAGGATAGTGGGATGACCTCGGTAAGATTTTTTTTTTTTTTTCAATAATTTTTTTTATGTGTGTACCAAGAGTTTAACTTATGATTTTTTATTGCAGATGTTGGAGCGGTGAGGCCTCCAGGGTTAACCCAGGTAGTGCGACAGATGGCTCAACAGATGGAGGCAGTTTTTTATGATGAGTTTGATAACCCTATAGTTGAGGTGGAGCATAACCTCACAAATTTGATGAGAGGTATACCATACTATGCCTCAGTCGATGATATATCGCTATGGTACAAGAAAAATATTATGGGGGTTTCAGCTTGACTTTGTTGAATTCTAGGTCGAGTAATCAGGGTTGTAACATATTATCACCAGCACCATTCCAAAGAATAGATATGCCTCAGTTATTCCTTTTAACCACACTTATGTAGGCTCGAGAAGCCATGTGTCTTGGGACATATATTTTTGACATTTTGATGTAACAAAATTTTTACAAACCTGATATATATGTGTGTGTGTGTGTGTTCCTACTACTATCTAATTTTTTGTATCATGATGTTTTTTTTGGTTTTTACATGTGATGCAAATGTCTTTCTAACACATAATTAGCTAATGTATCGATTAATGTATTTAGATGTATTGGAATATGCTGATAAGTAATATAATCAAAAAATTTTTCCAATAGTCAAACACATAGATACATGCAGAATATGTGAGGGTTTCTTACTGAATAATGACCATTCAATTGTAGCACAATGAGCTTTGAATTGAGTTTAACCACCAAATATCTATTCCCAAGAGTAACAACTTCCGATAATAGTTCGATAAATGCACTATCCTCAGAAATGTTGTTAGTTGTTCGACCCAAGCATACGCCTTGCAAATTCATTAACTCTCCATTAGGATCAAACAGTGCCCATATTGTGGAAGACAATTTTCATGTACTATGACAAGCGCCATCAGCAAAACCAACATAATGGTTCGACAACATCTGCAAACCAAGTGGAACATAAGGTAAGAAGAGGAAAGCATGTATGCAAAAGAAAATAAACACACCAAAACAAAACTGCACACTAATGAATAAAACACACTAATGTACAAAATTATTTACACCAAATTAAGCATAATTATTTTTGAGATAGAGCCCATTACAGGGCTCAACCAATTGATTCCCTTCATAATCAAGCAGCTCGTAGGCACCTTTTTCTAATACTTGTTTCCTGATAAACGGCCCATGCTACATTGGTTCTATTTTCCCGATGCCCAATTTATCATGGGCTTGATAATATAACAAGACCAAGTCACCTTCAGTAAAAACCCTCGAAATCATTGATTTATCATATTTTTCTTTAGCTCATTTCTTTTCAGCTTCGATAACCAAATCAACAATTCATCAGGTCTCATCAAGATGTTTGAGGTAAAGTAATTGTTGCTATTTTGGTGAAGATCCAGGGAGTAACTCGACAACTAGCTTCAAATAAGGAATTTCACACTCGATCGGAAGCGTGGCTTCCATACCATACAACAATTGAAATGGTGTGAATATGGTTGTTGTATTAGCTAAAGTATGGTTTGCCCACAGAGCTGAAAATTAACATAAGATGCCAATTTCATCTACGCATCCCAATGGTTCATTGAAGCATCATGACAAAAACTTTGTTAATGGCTTCAACCTAGCCATTATCCTATGGATAGTAAGGATTCAAGTTTTCATGATGCAATCCCAACTAAGAAGTAAGCTATGTCATCATATAATTCAAAAAATGAGAGCCAGGGTCAGTGATTATGGCCTTCGGGACACCAAATTGAGCTATGACATGGTTAAAATAAATTGTGCCGCAGTTTTACCTGCAGTATCATATGTAGATAATGCCTCAGCCCACTTAGTGAAATAATTGACGAAAATGATAATATAACATTGCCCTTTGTCTGAGCTAGGGTTACAGGTTATGAAATCGATGCGCCATTCCACAAAGGGCCTGGTAGTAACAAATGGATGCAAGGGTCTACGTGGGGTGCATTATTTTCTAGAATATATTTGGCATTCATGACATTTTTTAACAACAGGGATGAAGTCCTTGAAAATGGATGGCTAGAAATAACCTGTGTGCAGAATCTTTTGAGTAGTAGCATAACTGGACATATGAATGCCACATGCCCCTGAGTGATAGTCATTTAAAAATTTCTCAACTTCCTCAAAATTCAAACATTGACGGAGGATAGAATCGACACCAATACGATAAAGAGTATCCCCAATAATCCAATACGTTTGGGATTGGTGAGGGATTCGGTGTTGCTCAGAGTGAGATAACTCAGGTGGAAAATTTTGGGTCTGGAGATAGATAATGATATCACCAAACCATGGATCAAGAGTATTGATGAGAAAGAGTGATTCATCTAAAATCAACTCAGTAAAAGGAGTGGTGGAATTTCAAATGGAAGAGCACAGATCAACTCAGAGAAAACTAGATATTTCTTCGATTTAGATTTATAAAATTCTAAATCGAAATCATGTAGGATAACAAGCCATTTGGAGTATTTTCCCCCAAGAAACTAACGATTCAGGATGTAATTCATGGGATTAAAATCTAAAATCATCGTAGTTTTGTGTAGGAGAATGTAATGGTGAAAGCGTTGGACAACATGGACAGTTGCCAAAGAAATATTATCTACATGAGCATAACGCGTCTCAGCATCAAAGAGATTGAAACTAAAGTATTAGATAATATGCTCATTCCTGTCATCGTCATCGTGAACTAGCACCATGCCAATGGTGCTGTCGGTGGCAGCTAAATATAGGAAATAATCACGTCGATAATCAGGGGGATGCAAAAAAAGTGCACTAAGAAGAGTTTTCTTTAAATCATCGATAGAAGATTAAGAAATTTCATCCCAAATAAGTAGGACCCCTTTTTCAATAGATGAGTAAATCCTTTAGCAAGCTTGGCATAATTTGGGGTAAAACGACAGAGAAATTTTGCTTTCCTCTACAAGCTTTGTAGTTTATGAATAGAAGAAGGAGGAGGCAAATATATGATAGCCTCGACTTTCAATGGATCAATCTGGATGCCTTCCTTGGAAACCAAAAATCCCAAGAGACAACCCAATTTAACACGGAAGACACACTTGTGAGGATTCAAACGAATGTTATAGTATTGACAGTGAATAATGATCATTCAAAGGTGAGCAGGATGATCTTAGTGTTTCGTCGAATGAGCAAGAAGATCATCAAGATACAGCTAGACTATGTTTTTAATATCATGAAATGCATAGGACATAGCTCACTAGAAGGTAGCACCATAATTCTTCGGGCCAAAAGGGAGAATTTTTTATGCAAATGTCCCCTAAGGACAAATAAAGGAATTTTCATGTTGATCAATGGGGAGAATTTTAATCTCGTTGTAACTAGAAAAATTGTCCATAAAGGAAAATTTTCACTCCTGCCACATTCATCAATTATATGATCAATAAAAGGGGTCGGATAGTTATCTTTAGGACAAGCCTGATTGATATCACGGTAATAAATACAAACATGAATACTTGTTTTTCAGTAATGGGAACTATATTAGATACCCATTCTGTCAAATGTATAGGATAAATGAAGTCAACTTTGAGAAGTTTTTCAACTTCTCCCTTTATGGCAGCAACTTTCTCAGGTGCATTAGAAGAAGTTGTTGACAGAAAGGTTTCAAGTCTAGATAGGTAGGAATCTCATGCACCATGATGCTAGGATCGATGTCCGCTATTTATTCATATGACTAGGCGAAGACATCGCGGAATTATTTGAACATGGAAGTGTAAATCTCGATCTCATTAGGAGAACAAGAAGCCCTGACATGAATATTCTTGGAAATCCCTAGTTTGAAAGAGATGTCGATCGGAATGGTAGTCAAAACGTTGCCCGTGTTTCCTTTAGACAGGACTTCAAAAAACAAGATTGGATTTTGGAGTGGACTAGTTGATTCAAGGGAAACACGGGTTTCTAGACTAGTAGCGATCTCACTAAGGTTCGATCTGTAAGGAAATCTAACAAAACCTCCACCATTAATTATTAATTAATTTAGTAGAGTTGGTCGAAAGAAACCACCCGACGAAGAAAGAAATAAGCTTGGCACGAGGGCTGGGAGAGCCGTGTCATGGGTGACCTTATTGCACGGTTCAGAGATCACTTGTGTACGACAGAAATGAGGAACGATGATGACCATCATTCCAGGGGGTTTATTCGAGATACATAACTTATAATATACTCTCATCAACCGGAAATGTCTCATTAAAAGGATCATCAGAATTACATGAACCAAACTAAGGGGATTGTGATTACGTGTCTAGATACAAAGCCAATTTATCATTGGAATCAGATGAAGCCATATAAGCTAGAAGGATGCTCAAATACATATGTTCAATAGGGCTAAACAAAATAACATTGCCAAAATTTTCAATCTGGTCAGGCATGGGAATGACCTAGGGGTTGTGACCAGATGAAATCATGTTTACTGAAGAAACGTTGGGAGGCAGAAGGGAGAAGATTCCCATCAATGACGATTCTTTTAAGAGACCCGCTTCAAACACTCTCATAAGGAACAGTGGTATCCCAACATATGGTACATTTCCATTCGAAGAATCAGGTGAAAAGAAGGAAAGATGATCAACCATAATGGTTTTTCCCTAATGGGGAAAAAGAAGGATGTAGAACAAGGTAGAGACCATGCAAACCATTTCATGGTTCCAACTACGACCAAGTAGAATATTATAGTTGAGTTTCCCATTGAAAACTTCTACTTCCATATCCGCTATTTTCCCCTCCAACTGGATTGGTAGAGATTTAAGAATATCATATGGTCGAGAACCTCTTCCATTGAAAGCTTCCATTGTATTAAGAGACTCACCTAGTGGAGGAGAGTCGATGGCTTTACAACATGTGATAGACATAATTTAGGTGGAGCACCTTCATCAATGAGAGTCCTATCAATATTCTTACCCATCACTAGAACTTGTATGATAAAATCCATTTGTGACGGGAGATGAGGAACATGATTTTCAAGGTCAAAAGTAGTTAAATTGAATCCAAAGGATCAATTCCTTCGATAGCGAATGGTAATTCCTTACTCTGCGATAGGAAAGATTAAATGAATTCCAAAGCTAACATAGTCGAAGCACTTGAGCTAGATATTAAAAAATATTTGAATGTTGAGCAGCTTATGCATTTGGATTATACGAGGATTTCTGGGGAATGCCTTTGGGAGGCGGTTGAATAGTGGAATCATTACTAGGTCTCTCAATATGAAGAGGACTGGAACTGGTTAGAGTAGAAGAAGAAGGCGCATATGTGGAATATTTTTCCACAACATACTTGGCAGGACGTAGATATTCTTTTGAACGTGTAGAGACATATATGGGTTTTGTTCCACTCATGAAAAATGAGAGCTTCCAGATGCAGAAGATTGGGCCTCGTCTACCATTTTTGTTTGCTGAGATGCAAAGGGTTCTTTCAAAACAATGGGTGTTACTTGTGTGTCTTTTAAAACTCAATTAACCCTAGAACGATGAGGGAAATCCTTGGTGTAATGATCATCATCACATATTAAGAAAGGATATTTGGGCTTACATTCAGACACATCATCAGCAAATGACTTAGAGTAATCATGTTTAGGGGAATTAAATTTTTCTTTTCCTTTCCCTTTCTTATTACATTTTTAGGATTCATCCGTCGCGGCAGACTAAATTGTGCTAACCTCAGAGGTTTTACTAGGATTATTGGGATCGTTGACAGGAGTGGAGGGTGCAGTGGCCGAAGTAGACTTAGGCTTCGAATAAGCTTTCAGAGTACTATTTGCAGTTTGAGCCACTGACCCAATAACACCATCAACTGGTGGTGTGTTAGTAGATTTCAAAGATGATGGGTCTGTTGAAGGTCGCGGGGTGTTCGGTAAAAGGTCGTGTAATATCCCAAACTGGGAATAGACCATATCTAGATACTGAGCATGGGAGATGGCTTGTTCCTCAGTTACACAACCACCCATAGCAATATATTTGGAAATTTTAGGGATGAATGATTTAGTGAACAATTCAGTTAGTAGTTGATCAGGGATGTCAAACTTGATCAAATTTCACCTGCATCTCCATTCATGAATGTGGTCAGAGATATGGGTAGCAGCTAAATGTTCCTAAGATGTTAAGAGGTGAGTTTTGGCTTCATACCAAATGTGTAAGGAATTCCATAGCCAACAAATTAAAGTCTAGTAAAATGTTGTAGGAGAGTTCATTGTTCCACTTAGCGGTCGCGACCGTTAATCTGCTTTGGAAAATATGTATTCGAACTGAATCGTCCACCCAAGAGTTAGAAGAGAACCATAAATGGTATGTCATAATGTGAGCTTGGGGAGATTCTCTCGATTTACCTTAAAATTTATGATAATCCCCAGGAATCTTAGTTGGAACTGGAGTCCAATGCAACATATGATGGATTGTGTCATTTGTAATCTTTGACACATCCAAAAGTTCCATTGTACCCAATAATAGTAACTAAGTATTATAAGGGGTGAAAGGTCACAGGTAATTACCTATCTAAGGTTTCCAACCCTACTGATATGGGTATTTCCCCCATTGGGGCTTATTTTGAGCATAATAACCATATTATCCCCATTGTTACTGGTAAGGACCTTATTGAGGCTACGGTTTTTGATAGGTTCCTTGTTGCATTTATTTTTGAACATAAGGACCATGTTGGGGTTGTTGATAAGGCCCCTAATGGGGCCGATGATGATGCCCCTGATGTAGTGTTTGTTGAGGGATAGGTCCTTGTTGAACATAAGGCCCTTGCTAGACATAAGGTCCTTGCTAGGGCTTCTGGTACTTACCCCATGGAATTTGTTGGTATTGAACACTAGGTCGAATGGGGTAAGTTCCAACTTGACCTAGAGAAGGGTTTGGACCAGATTGGATTTGAGGACCAAACTAAGGATTAGTCGCAACACCCACTAATGGAATTTGGGGTTGTTGGACATACTGTTGTGAAATGCTTGACTGTTGAAAATACTGATATTGTACATTTAGTTGGTAAACATAAGGATTTTGGATATGTTGTTGTTGAATATGGGGTTTTTGAACATGAGGTTGTTGAATGTGTGGCTGCTAATAAACAAGTTGAGCTGAAGTAGGATAACACCGTGGTAGAGAGATACCCATGAAAAAAAAAATTATGGATGAAACCAAAGTTCCACCAGGACTAGATATAGGTTGTCCCGCCCCTAAAACAGTTCCATAGTTCAGATTTCCCCCACTCAAAAGGGGAAGTACATATAAAGGATATGATTTCCCCCTAGGCATAGACGAAACCATATATTTTCCACTCAAAGGTGGAACTGCAGTGATCGTAGATAGTGACAAAGTAGGAGATGACCATAGTTTAATGGTGATTTTACCGACAGAAACTACATTTTGAGCAGCAGTTTGAAACAGGGTTGCCACATTTGAAACAAATGGGCTAGAATATGGGGAAACACCAGTTGACCAAATAGGATTATTAAACAGGGATGCAACCCCAAAAGCTCCTGAAACAAGTTTTTCGAAGAAGTGTAACCTGGTTGAAGTGAAGATGCTACTTGACTAGAGGCCACACTTGTTCCACTTCCTAAATCATGAGGAGTGGAAACATAAGGAAAACATTCCGAAGGGAACATAAACTTGATGTCAACTTCTGGGATATGCATCATAGAAGTTTCCAGAGTAACAATTTAAGGAGTACTGACAAACTGATTATTGTCTGCATTCGACGCCATGTGTGGTGGAAACAACTACCAAACAGTAGTTCAGGATGTTACAGGAGAAGCACCAAAAGGAACGTTGGGACCATAAAAAGGACTGTACGGATGTTCAGGATATATCACAAATGGACCGTAGAGCATATTTGGAGGAAATGCCACAAACTGTGTAGTGAGTTAAGGAATTTCCGGCTCAAGATCATCATAAGGTGTAGACCAATTTTCATGTGGTGATCGTGAAGAGAGGAGTTGGATGCTTGGGAAAATCGCTAGTTAAAAACCTTGAGCTTCAAGAGGCCCAACTGGAAATAGTAGGATCTTAGGATGAGATCCTTGAGTTCCTTCAGGGAATGAGTGAGGTGAATTCGATAATTCAACCACGATGCATGTTATCAAGATAAATTGAAGGATAGATGAGTTCTTTTTTAGCAATTAAAATTTTCAATTAACCAGTTGTGATGAGGAAAAGGAGTACTGCATGGGTACGATGTTTTCCTGGACAGTAAATTTTAGAATGAAACAAAGTAAATCAAAAAATGGTAATCTAGGCAAAAAGGATTTCCGGGTATCTATGAATTGCATAAAACCTTATGGCGAACCAAGAAGTATGGGCAGGCGATCTCCCCGAATTTTGTGTTCGGTGTATCACGTTTATAAGACGGTCAACTCAGTTACTTATGGCATGGTTTCAACCTAGTGGGGTCTCCCAAAATATACTTGATGATATGTGGGAGCTCAGTCTGTAGTAGCATTGTCTAATGTGTAATCATTCAATGAGAGCGTCCCTTTATACTTATCATACGTAGAGCATAGTACTATGTATTTCCATATGTGGGATAGGATATCACCCCCGGGATGCAACACAGGATGTTAGCGACAACTGCTACGCTTAACGATGCCGGAATCCATCTCTAGCCTAGACCTCTAGATATTTGCATTAATTGCAAATTCTCCTTAGGTTAATTGAGGTTTATTTTAATGTTGATCTGAAATTAAGTTTCAATTTTGGGTTCAAAATTATTTCACCTGAATTCCTAAGATGCAACTAAATGAGGAAAAAGAATCCTTTTGATTTCAATGAAAGTTAAATTAATAAAGGAAGAGATATCAAAGAGTAATGCATCAAACAAAATTCAACAAACAAAATGCCCCCCCTTAACTAGCTTTCACTTTCCACTTTTCAAAAATGAAAATTCTAAAAATTAAAGCGATTTCAATTTCACTATCCCAAATGCAACTTATCCAAAAGTAAAATGATTTCTATTTTCACTAAGATGCACTTAAATAAATGTTTTTGTTTTTCACTTTGAATGGTGAAAATGCAACTGATGCAATTAATGCACTTAAAAATATTTCACTTATCACAAAATTGTAATCTATTTTCAATAAGGAATTCCAAAAATTATCCTCTCGATGCGAGTGATCTTATGCATTTAACCAAAATTAATTCTTGAAATGAAAGCTAAACATTAAAAAAAAACCAATTTCTTTGAGAAAACACACAGTTCAATATTGCCCGATAGCAGAAAATCAGTATTTCTTGATTGACACAAGCAGTAAACAGGGATTTTAATTGACTTTCAACAACAAGACTCAACTAAAACAAAAAATTTACCACTTACATCACAAGTCTAATTTGAACTCCTCAAAGAGATTGCAAACACTCAAAGAAAAAACTAGTGTAATCGAGGCAAAGAAAAAATTCCAAAGATCAAGACACACTAAGGGCTTTCTGAAAGAGAACCAAAAATCTCTATTTTCAAGACCAATGTGGTCCACCAATTAACACCTTTAGTTTGCAGCATGACTGTTCCATCAAAAACCAGTGCTGGAAGCGTGACTATGTTTGTAAAAAGACATGTTGGAAAAGGAAAAAAGGGATAAAACAATCAATCTCTAAAATAAAACCTTATACTTGATACTTTAAAACATTAACAAGCCAAGCTACAGCTAAAAAATAAGCCAAACTAAGCATGAAGACAAAAAACGAGAAGAGGGTGTTCAAGGTGTAATCTCCCTAGTGGAGTCGCCAAGTTTTTACATAGGCAAATCCCTTCTTCAAAAAGAAGCAATCCCTCTAGCCCATTGAGTGGGTCTAGTAAAAACCATGGCAAAGGATACAAGCCTTCCTAGTTTAACATTGAAAAGAAAAGTGAGAGAGGGAGATGGCCTACCTCGCTCCTTATGCAGTCTTTTTCTCGGTGTCAATGTCAATCCTTTCGCTTCCAGGCTCATTCTTCGCTATGATTTCAACGTCTCAATACCCGTAAAGAAGATCACATGACTAAAAATGAAAGATACATATTATATGTGTTTCAAAGAAAACTACATGAAAGATTAAGGAGTATCATTTCTAAACCAATTAATATTAACATATTTACAGGAAGAAAATTATACTTTGTATTCAAAAATGATTAAAGGAAAGCTTACAACTAGTTCCTTGATGTTGAAGGCCTCCATTGGAGTGGTAATTCAAGTCCAAGCCACAATCCTCGATCTCTTCTCCTTCTTCACCAAATCAGCAACATATGGGTGGAATCAGGTAGAAGTAAGGCAACCAACAATGACCAACCAAGACTCGCTAGCATGGAAATCTCATATAGCATAGATGAGGAGGTTGAGGATCCACTAATGAGGGGAAAAGGTCTTATCTCGAAGGGGAAAATATTTGGAGATAAGATCAAGGGCCAGACATGGGAGTATTTGACCATATCCTCAACCAACAAGTACAAGAACTCTCTTCTCAAGACTTCTAGAGGCCGAAGCTTCTAAACCACTTTTGGATAACCTGCCTGAAGAGGACCAGCATGAATTTATTGTTGAATTGTAATATCCCAAAATTAGGACAACTCAAGATGCATGCACTAAAAACAAATTTTCAGAAACATGTGCCATATAAAATGAAAATAATCACTTGGATCCCATAGATACATCCATCTAGCATCTAAGTACAAGAGGATATCAGAAAGAAATGAAACTAGGTGGGTTAAACAGACCTCCCACACTAGTGTAGCTGAAAATGACTAAAAACCCCAAACACTGCTACTCCGGAATAATGCACAAAAGGGACTGCACATTCATAAGAGGGCTTTAGCTCAAAAAATAGGAGAACAATATGTCTACTCATATATTAGACAATAATTCTCAAAGGAATGAGATCTAGTCTCCTTATACAAAATACAAGACAACCCGACAAGGGTTTCTTATCAAACACTTGCATACAAAATGTGATATTCATTAATTTACTGAATCACCATTGCAAAAATGAAGCACATGAGTGTATAAGTCTGAAATATTTCTTATCTGATGTATATCCCTCAAGAGCTTCCTCCCATTAAATGTTGAACCTCTCAATCACAAAGAAACACTGCAATGGAGCCACTAGACCATCTACTAAATGTTGCCTCCAAAATAACGCATTCCCTGGTTGGAACAATGCTGGGAATATATGGGAAATGTGTGGTATAATAAAAAATATCTGAAATCAGCCTTGGAGCTCTCCAAAAAGGTCCCTCAAGTGAAGAATACCTTCCTCCAATGAGAAACTAGCTCAGAAACCAGGATTCCAATCCCTTCCACTGCTGCACCCAGCAACACTGTACAATCTCCAGCAAAAATGTGTTGATGAAGTTGGCTGAATCTTGGCCTGAAAACCTAATGTGGAATGATGAATACAAACTCTCCCAATGAGGCTCCTCAAAGGAAAGAGGTGGGATTCCCGCTCGGGAACACCCGGTACTAAACAACACTACTACCCTGCTAAACAGCAAGAGGAAGAAAAAGTATGAGAAGACATGAATAATAATCTAAGACATCCAAAATAATGTTTCCATCCTCTTACTTATATAAAACATGAGTTTTATTTCCCTTTTCCCCACTCAATTAGGTCATCTCTATCCAAAGATACATCTCCCTCCAAAACTGCGTTATTCCTCCTTGGATTCCTCCTCCTCTAAAACTGTGTTGTTGACTTAGTCAAAGTGGACTGAATCAACTTGATTTTATCCCTGTTCACACATGGAGTTGTTTTATTAAGCTAGAAAGAGTGTCCCCTTTCACACTTGGAGTGATTTTATCCTCGTTAGGAGACTTATGGTCTTTTCTACCCATTTATTCACCGGCTAGAGTTGTTGCTAACTCTAATGTTCCATTTAGCTTTGAGGCCAAAAATTTTGGAACATTATAGTCCTCCCCTCCAAAATATTTGCTTGTCCTCAAGAAAATGCATAGGGAGAGAAATTTTCTCCCCTCCTCCTCATGTGGCCTCCCATCAATGGCCTCCATCACTGCATCAAGATAATCTGCAATAAAACTGTCATCCGATGTTTCCTCCCAAGTGTGCAAAACCAAATGGTATACATCAATCAAGGGTGGAAAGTGTGAATGGAATCCTACTTTTTGTCTCATGGCCTCCACAAAGTAGGAGTGATGATCAACATGGTGAATGAGTGCCTCCATCACCCATGCTATCATCCAAATGAATTGAGTCACCCTCCAACATGGCAACTCACGAAGACTCTCCTCCACCTTGGGCTCCTGAAATGTAGGTGGGTTGAATAAATGAACATGATAGGTAAGAAGGCCTATCCCACGCTGTCCTCCTCTCCACTTATGATAAGTGTAGAGGGCATGTTGATCTTGGGCTGCAACATGATTTCCCTCCAATGGCAAGAAGAAGATTGAGTCTCCAAAGACTCTTCCTCCAAAATCATGAGACATGCCAACCCAAACCATTCCATCCAAGATGAATGGCACATCATCACCATTTGGCATCCAAATAAGAAAAATGCTGAAAGTTATGTGCAATTTTGGATGGTACCAAAGGTTCTCCAAGTGGATATTATGCAGTCTTCCCAACTGTTGTTTGAGACTGTCATGTGGCAAGTGGTTCTGCAACAAGTTACAAGCTATATATGTTTGTTCTCCCAACATGGGGAAGTAAGCATCAATTTATATCAGTTGTACATAGATAAAATAACAATAAACTTGCCCAAATTCATGTATAGATGGGCTACTTTAATCATAAACATTGCCCCTAAAGTGACCATGAAACCCAAAAATATTCTTGCTCTCTTAAGGAGCAATGCACTGTTCAAACATGGTGAGAAAGTACAAATACTCAACAGGGTAATCAACAAGTACAAAAATGCATCTCCTACCATACATAGTGAGTTGGATGAAAGTGAGGTCCATTAATAAGCCCTCCCATGAGAATCTCCTCGTAGAAATCTGCAAGAAAAAGTGATACATCCTCTCCTTGGAATATTCCATCCATAATAACATACTCCTATGTGACAGTGTTGTAGGCCTTTGTAATAAGGCTCCATGACTTCTCTCTTTTACATTCCACATGCCAAAGTCATCCACCATCATGCTACTATGTGAGAAGATATTCTTCCTACATGGAAGTCTCTCATGCTAATCCAATGCTGAAGGGTAGCCTCCTTGCACCATGAATTTTCCTTTCTTCTCTTTAGAAATTTCATGAAAACTATGGGAAGAATCATGCCCATACTCTCCCAAGTGCAACCACAGAAACAAAAACTCTTTCTGATCTATCATATGGGTGCCATGCCATCCAATTGGTTTTTCTCTCTATACAAAACTTCCCTTGAGCAAAAACATATCAGCAATACATGGAAGCAAGGTACAATAAAAACAAGTTGCCAAATGACAATTGGAGAGTGAATCATAGTTCCACTCATGGAACCAGCATAGTGCATCCTTTGCCTGCATCAAAATAAGAAATAACAAGTGCTTTACCAGCCACTTGATTTCTGCCACAGTCATCTCATAAAATGAAAACATGAAGTTACAATATGGTGTTAATGGTGTGCACCAAGAGTCATGTGGCTTCCCCCACAAACCATCAAAGAGATATCCAAAATCAATGTTACAAGTAGCTACAAGTACATCATCATACAATATGAAAGAAGAGATATTTATTCTTGTTACATCATGCTGCCCAAATAAGGAAAAGTAGTACAATACAAAACATGAAATGGTACCTCCTCCATCATGTACTTGAGATCTTGAGCTGAAATGGCTCAACTGGAAATTCTCCTTCACTCCCACTGAGTAGGAAGGTGGATGTGAAATCCTCTCTATCACCATTTGGGATATGCATCTCTCCATATGCTGAAATATGTCATGCTGAATGCCCCTCCAAGTGAACTCCTCCATCAAATGGAAATATGAATCAAAGTGCATAGAAGAGAAGTCCACATGTGCTGCATGTAGCAGCTTCTCCCTGAGACTAGAATATCTAGTCAAGAAGATCCTGCAATAGGAATAGATGACCACATCATCCACCATGTATCTATCATCTCCATCCGGGTCATCAAGAATCATGCATGCACCAATATCCTTGGAGTACTCTACCAAGAGCTGAGATCTCCAATAAGGATCAATCCTCCTAAGAGACAGCGCTGGTGATCTGGCATGTGAAGCTCTCCTCATGCTGCTGCCTGCTACTTTGAAATCCCGCATGCCAAAGTCTTCCTCCAAACTCTTCAACTCTCCAACATCCAAGGGTGGTGAATACAAAGACAAGATGTCTTCCATCATCTCTAGATTAGGTGTCCTCCCAGGTGGAATGCCTCCATGTAGTGAGACATCAATGTCAACAGTGGACTGTACATATGGTTGGGCAACCTTGCCCTTGCCTTCACAACACAGTACAATCTGCCTCCTCTTTGTACTAGCTCTCTGAAATAGAGAAGGGTGTGTGCCTCTCATCACATGATGCTGCTCTTCATCCCTACCTCCTCCATCTAGCTGCAATGCTGCACAATCATGCTGCTCACCGATTGTGCTTGGACCTCCATGTATGAGATCCTGGGGACTTCGTTGCAAGGATACAAGAATCCCTCCTGTTGGAGCATGTGCTCTAGATGTGACAGCGTTGTTGCCATCAGCTCCCTCAATGTGTATGGGAAACATCTCAATAGTTGTATCCTCCTGTGAAAAGGAGATCCCCATGCCCTCTTGTTCAAGAATATGAACTGGAGGTCTTGCTTCCGGCAATGTGTAATGCAAGATGTCAGATTCTCCCATGGTTTTCTGAAGTGGGGTTTCCTCTATGACATGCAAGGGTTTTTTTTTCTCAAGTTCTCCTTACTCATGTGTCTTAGGAAGTTTTTCACCAAACCTTCCTACCAATGCCTCTATGAATCTTGCATAAGAGGAATTCTTTGCATTCTTTAAAGAACAAGATTCAAAAATTCACCATGGATGAGCCTTACCTCTGAAATGCAGCGCTACAACTCTCATGGCTTCATCTCCAGAAATATGGTGCAGCTGCAAATAGGAATCTAGATCCTTCACCCAAGCTCCAGCTGAACATGTAGGTGATCTAGAAAAAGTAGATAAAAGAAATATATTTGCATCTTGTTGCTTGCTCTTTGTGCTCCTTTCCTCCTTCATTTGGAAAAACCCTTGGAAATTAAAGTGATATTTGAACTCCTCGGATTGATCTTCATATTCCTAAAAATAATCACCAAGATTATCTCTCTTTGGCATATCTCCTTTCTTCCTCTTCATGAAGAAATTACTGATAGAACATGGTAGATATGATGATATGGTTGAGTGCTCATATCCATAAGATGAGGACTTATAATATTCCTCTTGTATAGATCTTACTGAGGGATTTTAATATTTCTCCCTCCTCATTTCTTTGATGCCCTTGCTTCTACCCTGCAGATTTGGACAAAGAAGAGTTGAGAACCTCCTTTCTCTAGACGAAAAGGGTTTGCTCTGATTTATTCTGCAAATATCCTCCTCACCATGATAATACTCCATGATTCTTGAAGCTCACAGACTGAGCCAATATTGTTGCTCTGATACCACTGTAATATCCCAAAATAGGAACAGCTCAATATGCATGCACTAAAAATGAATTTTTAGAAATATGTGCCATATAAAATGAAAATAATCACTTGGATCCCGTAGATACATCCATCTATCATCTAATTACAAGAGGATATTAGAAATAAATGAAACTAGGTGGGTTAAACAGACCTCCCACACTAGTGTAGCTGAAAATGACTAAAAACCCCAGATGTTGCTACTCCGGAATAATGCACAAAAGGAACTGCACAGTCATAAGAGGGATTTAGCTCAGAAAATAGGAGAAAAATAGGTCTACTCATATATTAGACAATAATTCTCAAATGAATGAGATCTATTCTCCTTATACAAAATACAAGACAACCCAACAAGGGTTTCTTGTCGAACACTCCGTATACAAAATGTGATATTCAGTAATTTACTGAATCACCACTGCAAAATTGAAGCACATGAGTGTATAAGGCTGAAATATTTCTTATCTGATGTAGATCCCCCAAGTTCTTCCTCCCATGAAAGGTTGAACCTCTCAATCACAAAGAAACACTGCAACGGATCCACTAGACCATCTGCTAAATGCTGCCTCCAAAATAACACATTCCCTGGCTGGAAAAATGTTGGGAATGTATGGGAAATGTGTGTTTTGATACCAAAAATCTTAAATCAGCCTTGTAACTCTCCAAATAGGTCCTTGAAGTGAAGGAAACCTTCCTCCAATGAGAAACTAGCTCAGAAACTGGGATTCCAATCCCTTCCACTGTTGCACCCAGCAACACTGCACAATCTCCGACAAAACTGTGTTGATGAAGTTGGATGAAGCTTGGCCAGAAAAACTGATGTGTAATTATTAATACAAACTCTCCCAATGAGGATCCTCGAAGGAAAGAGGTGGGATTCTCTCTCGGGAACACCCGGTGCTAAACAACATTGCTACCCTGCTAAACAGCGAGAGGAAGAAAAAGTCTAAGAAGACATGAATAATAATCTAAGACATCCAGAATAATGCTGCCATCCTCTTCCTTATATAAAACATGATTTTTCTTGCCCTTTTCCCCACTCAATTAGGTCATCTCTATCCAAAGATACATCTCCCTCCAAAACTGCATTATTCCTCCTTGGATTCCTCCTCCTCTAAAAATGTGTTGTTGACTTAGTCAAAGTGGACTAAATCAACTTGATTTTATCCCTGTTCACACATGGAGGTGTTTTATTAAGCTAGAAAGAGTGTCCCCTTTCACACTTGGAGTGTTTTTATCCTCCTTAGGAGACTTATGGGCTTTTCTACCCATTTATTCACCGGCTAGAGCTGCAGCTAACTCTAATGTTCTATTTAGCTTTGAGGCTAAAATTTTGGAACATTACATGAATTCCCGCGCTAGTAGCACTATTCACAAGATATGGACAAGGTGAAAAGCGCGAGATTATTAAGGGGAGGACCACATTGGGCTTCAAAAATAAGATTTTTTACAAACTTTGCAGAAAAGCTTTAATGCATTTATCTTTTAGGTCTTCAAAGATATCTTAAGCATGTTGTCCAGGATGAATAAGTTTATAAATATTTTGTCGCTTTGCAACATTTGTGACATGATCGACATAAAATATGACACTTGGGACAAGAACTAAGGAATGCGACAAAATACTATGTAACAGGATGGTATAACACAACCAAAATCGATATTGTTACATTTTAGATGGATTATGGTTCTCCTCTCACATTTAAGGATGTCATGTATGTTATGGGACTGAAGAGGAATTTAGTTTCAGTTGCTATGTTAGAATACCATGGCTACGATGTGATATTTATTAAAAGGAATTTTTTCCTTCATTACATAGCCAAGGGATAGGGGAAGAAGATCGGCATTCGAGTGAAGAACCTCTACAAATTGGATGTATAAGATTATGTTTCTTTAAGCACGAAAGCAGAGAAGGTGCAGAGCCGAGACATTGGTGAATTATGGAAATGGTGACTTGGCCATTTGCATCATGGATATTTTAAGATCATGCAACATATTTCTACAGGAATTCTCAGGGGTGCACCAGAGCAGCATGATACATGAAAAGGGTGTACATTGGGGATGTACACCAAAGCCACCTTTCATGATAAGGACATTAGAGCACAATCGATCCTTGAAAAATTTCACTCAGATGTGTGTTGATCGTTCTAGACAGCCTCCACATCCAAGCACAAGTATTATGTGATATGTGTAGATGATTTCTCACATAAGTGTTGGATATTCTCCATGTAGAAGAAAGACTAGGAATTCCTAAAATTTTGTGAATTTAAAGCACTTTGAGAAAGACACAAGCATGAAAGTGAAGGCTCTCAAGAGTGATAACAATGGATAATATGTGTCAAATGAGTTCAATAACTTTTTTGCATAAGAAGGCATTCGACGGGAGTTAATAGCACCCCATAACACACATCATAATGGGGTTGCATAAATAAAGAACAAAATTGTTGTGGGAGTTCACGGACGATGTTGCATGATCAGGGCCTACCGTTGCACTTGTGGGTTGAAGCATGTAACATGGTGGTATATGTGTAGAATAGGAGTCCTCGTCAGATTCTTGGGATGAGTACACCAGAAAAAAGAAAAAAAATTAGGTAAGAAACTAGATGTGGAACACTTTAGGATATTTGGTTCATCATTTTATTTTCATGTTTCCAAAGATGCATGGAAAAATATAGAACCAACAACTAAGTTGGGAATATTTTTTGGGTACACTGATACACTTCACAACTATTGGGTGTACCTTCCATCTCACAGGATGACAGTTGTTCGTAGAGATGTGAAGTTCAATGAAGAGAGGGCCATGATATGTTCCCTCGAGATAGAGCTTCATTTTCAAGTAGATGAGGAGATTTTATCTCCAAAAGAAGAACCTCATAATGTTGTGGAGAAGCCACAATCAAAGGAGAAAAGAGTGGAATTACCCACTCATGCAGAGACATCCAAAGATGGAAGGAAGTGCACCAAAGAGGCTGATCAGAGGAAGTCCTATGATGTATTGCGTAATTCCAATTTAGGATTTCCCTAATTAATAGGGGGTTAATTCCCAAGGAAAAAATGCAAGTAAATAAAGACTTGGGAAAGAAACAAATTGGTTAAGTATTGTCCTAGGCTTGTCTAGGAAGTAGTGAGACAGATAGAGATAGTGCAGAGGTTGCTCGAGCATGAGCAAAGAATTTTAATCTTTTCATATTTTCTAACTAATGCAATGTACATATAGCAAGGCTTTTAGTTGTGGATTTCTCCAGGAAATCATTGCGTAATGTCTTGATTGAATTCTTTCTCTTGTATGCTTCATGATTTCGCAATCATTTAAATTGGTTTCCACAATTGGTGGAGTAGATTCAAGTCTATTGTTTTAACAAATTACAATTAGCAGTTTGAATCTACAAGGAATTTCTACAAGGAGCCTCATGTTTTCCATGGTGAGACCTAGATTAGATGTTTCCAAAGTAGTGGAATTTGTTAGCCAATTCATATCAAATATTATTAAGGAGTATTGGATTGCAATGAAGTGGATATTGAGATACAAAAATGGCACTTCATATGCTACTATTTGTTACAAATTGGTATATTTATAAATCAAAGGTTTTGAAAATATTATTTAAGTAGAGAAAGAGATGGATTAAATTTAATTACATGACTTTCTTTCACTCTTATTGGTGGAAATGTAAGTTGGAAATTTAAGTTGCAACTATTGTTCAATTTATCCACTACTAAAGAAAAACATATGGCATGAAATAAGGCCAACAAATAGGAAATTTGGCTACAACAACTATTGGGTGACTTCAAGATAATTCAAGGGGGAAGGTAGGATCCTATTGAAGAAATTGATACTAATGAGAATATTGTAGATATACTCAAAGCCAATCATGATAGAGAATTTTGAATGGTGCAAAACTTCTTTGGGCCTGCTAAAAATGTGATGAAGGTAGCATTGGAAAATGAGCTCTTGGATTAAAAACTTAGATAATAAACTTCATGTATATCAACTTCAATTGGGAGAAGGTTAGGAGGCGAAGCCAATATATGGATATTAGATATTATTCTGGACCCATTTGGAACCTTCTAGAAAGTTAGCAGGTGAAATCAATATCTATATCTTTCTAGAATCTTTTGGAATTTCTGGAACCTTCCTATGTATGTTTTAGTATCTTCTTATGTTCTTTATAAAAGGGAAATGACTCCTTGCATTTTTTTTATGAGGAAACAAATTATGATAAGATATGTTGAGTAATAAAAAAAATTAGGATACTAATTCCCTAAGGTTTTACTACAAAATAAGGTTTGCATGTAAATCTCACGTACTATTGTTATTGTTGCTTACTTGTGTAGGATTATTTATCGAAGGAAAATAATATTCTAGGATTATATGTCTATGCAGAAATCAAATACAAATTAGTAACAAATTCACAATTATAAACACTAATATACGATGTTCTCTTAAAAATGTTATATAAGAAATCAAACTAGTGTGTAATCATTTCTACAAGCATTATCATATCTAGGATACACTAAAAAAATCTATATCTTCAAATAATAAGGGAGAGGAAAAAATTATTTTTATTTGATTAAGGTCTTTCATCAAACACCAACATGCATCATGAGAATTTTTTTTGCATGTACATTCAACTACCCAAATGGATATTCTTAGTTTACCTTAGGGATGATCATTATTATGGCTTTTCATTCCCAATATATCATGGGCATAATAACTTCCCTTCAATTTTTACATTATGATATACATAACTATTCAAATATGGGTAATGCAATTTATCTATTCTATCTATAATAAAGCTACCGAGTATCCACAAATAAGGAGAAGGGGTGTTGCTATGTATTAAAATTGCCAATGATTCAAACAATAAATTAAACACCACATTGATTGGACATGGGTGAACACTAAATAAAAACACTTGGTAAATGATTTCCATACTATATCTAATAAGTTTATTTTCTTAAAGGATGGAGGAAAGAGAGAGGGAATCATTAGCATTAAGGTTTCCCTCTCTCTCACCTAAATTATATTTAGGTAGAATTTGGTACTCCTAAAGCCAAGATGCACTCATTGGGCTATACGTTAATTTCATGTATTGCAACATTGTTACATAGGTCATGAGAAAGGCATAGCTACATTAATGAAATTCCCACATTTCTAAATAATCATGTCACCACCCAAATTTTTAATAATACATTTTCCTAATTTAACATGGAAACCTTCACAAAATCAATCCACATAGGGATCTCGCTATAAAATAAGTATTTCAATCCATGGTGGCCATAACCCATGACAATTGTGTGCACAATCCACCTCCAATTACTATATAGTAGACTGACATCCTCCCTCTTGTATGCACATTTTATCTATTACATAGACCTCCATGTGTAAGTACATCAACCCTCACTTCAATTCCCATCGACCTACCAATATAGACACATAGTATGCTTACATTATACATCCATGCCATGAGATTCCCCCATATTATTTTATGTTTGTCTTATAATAAATTTAATAATATTGATTAATTGTTTAGTAGTGTTGTAGGATAAAGGTGACACTTTGATTATATTAAATTATGTTATAATGGTAGCAATATGATGTTTCATGATGTTTGATTTCAACACCAACTAATTTGATATTGATATCCATAGCATTATATATATATATATATATATATATATATATATATATATATATATATATATATATATATAGATGTAGTATTTATTTATTATTTTTTACATTCATCATCGTATCGTTGCCATGTTCACCAATGGGGAAGAAAAATCTCACGATTTTTCTTCTCTTTCCCATGACCTACAATGTTAAAAATTGCTATGTTTATTTTGACAACAAAACCTTATTAGACATGTATGTGTCCTTTCTTGAACCAAACAACATAAAGAATGAAATCACGGCTAAAACATTTCAAAATCCACAAGTGATTGATTACTATAAGGTTATTATTCATTGATGTTAGTTCACGTGGACCCAATTAAAAATGTATTCAATGTTTTGGATTTTCTATTGGTTAGGTATTGCTCATGGAATTTGGATTAGAAGTGATATTATATTTTGAGATCGACATTATCCCCTACCCTACATTAGCAATTTTAGTGTCCTTCAAAACTAACATATCAACTTGACAAGTCTTACCATTAGAAATTTCATGCCTAAATATTTTGTAATTGATCACTCCCCTAACTTGATTTTTGGGTTTATATCCATTAAATGTAGAGGAGACTACTATGTGTTTTGTTACTGTTGTAATCATGGGCCTTAATTGAGTTGCCTTATTTCCCCTTTTTTATTTCACAATAGTACTTAATGGTTTGATATAAGAGTGACTTAGATTTTTTGTTATAATAATTGCATTTGTATTTTCATGTCATGGATCATAGTTGAATTTTTTGTCCTTGTTTGCCTTTTTTTGGGATCCCAATGATTTAGAATTTTGGGAGGCCATCCCATACCTATTTTTGAGTTTCAAACCTCTCCCCCACCCTATATTAAAAAAATATGGCTCTATGGCTATTAAGTCATATTTTTCATATGTGATCTTAGTTTACAAAAATATCAATGTTCACCCTTTCAATGATCAGTAGGTAGGGTCTTGTCTCCTAGGGATAGATTCATTTATGACTAGTCTTAGAATGACTATAAATCCCCTCATAAATATCACCATATTAATCCTTTATAATAATAATCAATAAGTATTATTTTTACAAGATAATGCCTTATCTTCATTATTTTTGGTTGTCTTAACCTCCCCCAACATATTTTACTTCTTGGTTTCCTTCAGAGTTTATGAAGACCTCCCCTTGTATAGCTTGAGTGGGACTAATGGCTAAGTGTATGTGTTTCCTCCTAAGAGGTTGTAGGTTCAAATATATAAGTGGGTAGAGTATGTACACCTCCATAAAATTTAGTAGTCAAATAATTGCATAGAGGCATGTATCTTTCCCCACAAACAAGGGGCTATCATACACCAATTTGGTGTTTGGCCTAGTCGTGACCTTAGAAATAGATGGTTTTTATTATTATTATTATTATTATTATTATTATTATTGTTGTTGTTGTTGTTATTGTTATTATTATTATTGTTATTGTTATTAGTATTATTTTGTAAGTTCGGAATTGGTGAGGCTACATCATGGTAATGTCCAAGAACAACACCCAAATAGGGAAGGGATTTGAACTAATGACTTAACATATAGGAGCTCCTTAACAACACGCTCGATCATTGTCTATCTAAGACCCCATGGAAATTATTATTATTATTATAACACTAATTAATTATTTTTATTTTATAATTATAAATAACCTCGTATAGGGTGTAAGGGAAGGGGCATGAAGGAAGGCTCATCACCTATGACTTCAAGATACATGTGCCATATAGGTGTTATGATGTTGAGGCATGTATTTTCAAAAATAAGGACAAGGGAGGACACCTCAACTTTCCCCCTCAATATTTTAAATTTATTTATATTTGCTCCATTTTTTGTAAACATAGTGGTTAAGTGTGGGAAAAGGATGGATATCACTTATGTACCCTCTACAAATAATTCACTAGGAATGTATGTCTCTAGTTTCGATGGCTTGTATTTCAGCATTATTATTCTAGTTACTTTAGACAACAGTAGGATCTCCTCTAATTAAGGCTATAGTAGTAGTGTTCTATAATTTTTGAGCCACTTAAGTTATGACATTTACATGTCTAGTTAGGACCCTAATTCTGAGAAAGGTAGGGTATGGGATTAGTTTAAAGCGACAAATGGTTTAGTGAACCAGAGACCCAAAAGTGACAAGCTCTTTGGTGAAAAGGGGAAAGGTGTGATTCTATCTACTAGAGGAGGGTGACATTCTCTAGCTCAAGTTGGAGAACTTAACAATACCATAGGATATAAAGGTTGTTATATATGGATTCAAAGTGAACTAAACTTCTCTATTGGTGGTATTACAAGACAAAAAAAATAGTTTCCAAACATGAAAGGACAACTTGGAGCAAGGAAATTAAAAATGGGGATAATAAAACTTCAAGGCTTTTGTGACAAGATAGGCCATGGTAATGTAAGAAGCTAACAAAAGGTAACTCCTATAATAAAATAACCAAATTTCAAATGGAGACCAAGGAAGCTACCTTGAGATATCATAAGATCTTTCCACTCAATGTTAAAGTGGAGCTAGAATTAATGGAACCGAGTGTAGGGGATATACAATTAAACACATCTTCTAGGGACATTGATGATACTCTCATTGACTTCAATATTGCTATAGGCTTCTCTCATAGCCATGACACAAAGCATCTCAAGCAAATTGACCTCTACAAGCACACAAAATAAATCATTGTTAGGGTAAAGGACGAGCAAGGTATTCAACATAAATCCATTCTTAATAAATTTGACTACTTGGACCAAGAATATGAGACTTTGGTAAAAATATCTTTATGACATGGAAGTAGTGGGGTAGTAGTGGAGTCAATAAAACCAAGTCCTAATCACATAAACCCTTATTGACACTAGAATCATATATGTGGATTTAAATTCTGAAGCTAAGGAATAGATGCCATAATGTATGATCTTGAATCTCCTTTTTGGTTTTCCTTTATGACATATATTAGAAGAAATTTATTCTCTATAAGGATAAATATCAGAAGAAATTTCATTGCTATCATGATATCTACCTTGCTAGACTTTAATTCACCATTTTTTTTTGTATATACTTGGGTTATAGGATTACAACATCATAGTAAATATCTAAATAGATATAATATTCCATTTTTTAGGCTTCTGGATATTATCCTATAAATAACTAAAAGAAACACTAGTATTGTTTGGACCCATTATAAACCTAATTTTCCTTGTGGGAGGCTACAATGGGGAATGGGGGACGATTGTATATTTTATTTTACAATATTAATCTAATATATCTACTCGCTTAAAAATAGTATAATTAGTATTAATAATAATAATAATATTTTATATCTATTATAATTATAATAAATATAATTGCATCGATTAATTTTTTACTAAAATTATTGGTGGAAATTTTGACACTACTATAACGTTATAATTGTTTAGCCAATTTAATGTCTTAAATTGTTCAACATAAATTATCAACCGAGGTTTGTAATCTGATGAAGTGTGGTGCACTATATGTGCTTAGTTAACCTTCTTCTTACTTCGTTGTATGTATTTTATGTTTTTTTTGAGGGATTTTGTTCTTTATGTCTAAATGTCAATCTTACGAAATGATAACTATGAAAGAACTATTGAATCTAGTGAATTTTAGATGTGTAAAACTAACTTTCTAAAAGAAGGAATAAAAGGAAGTGTTCTTAAATTATACTAACTTGCATAAAAATGAATCAAAACTATTAAGTGGTTAGAATTTGATTTAAAAACAGAGTGCTTATTCTAATGACTTTATTTTTAACATTAGTTCTACTCCATGGATTGAAATATGAATCTTATCACTGAAAATTAAAATTTCAATGTTATTCTAGATGAAATAAGATTCAAAGTAAAAAGAAACTAGTGTATGATCAATCACTCCAGCATTCAATATGGAAGTATGACATAATCACCCTCTTGAAATGATGTACAAGAAACCGATTACACTTTAGTTTTTAAAATTAAATCTAGGAAAGAATTTAAAGCATGTAAAGGAAAACTCAATAATTTCATAGGTTAAACACTCAAGCACCCAATTTGGAAGTATGACAAGACACCTTCTTGGCCTGATCTTTAAGAGCAACCAATTATACAATTGACTGAGGATCTTAATCTAGAAAAAATAGTTTAAAAGCATGTAAAAGAAAAGCTCAATGATTGCATAGGCTAAACATTCGAGCACCAAATTTGGAAGTATGACAAGTCACCTTCTTGGCCCGATCTTTAGGAGAATCCAATTATACAATTGACTGATTATTTGATCTAAGAAAGAAAATATAAGACATGAAAGGAAACTAAACAACTGTGAGCTCTATTGCCTCAAACATAATCCAATTGGAAAATAGATGAATTTACCTTCTTGAGATGTTTTTGGAAAGAAAATATTACACATTCATTCTATCATTGATGCTAATAAAAAATTCATAACTTAATTCTATGATATCAATCAAAAGGTTGCAACACAATATTAATCTACTTTGTGAATTGATAAAATAGAGTAAATAATTAAACTAAAATAACTAATGAAAAACCTCCTCCTGTGCATGGGCCCTCTTCGAAAGAATAGGTCGAGATCCTAGCTGATTATGTACACATTAAGCAGAGACTCGAACCACAAACATGATCCTTGTATTATGAAATAGAACAAAGTTTAAAGCTTACACAACGTTTCAGAAAATTAAGACTATCTTCGGTCTTTACATAACCAGTATTTAAATAATTAAAATGTAACTGTGACATGTAGATGGTTATTCTAACTAAAACATAGAATTATATTTAACTAGTTAACTCTTGATTTGCTACATCAGATAAAATCAAGAGTTCTTCGCTCTTGGCTTACGTCCTTTGACCGGAATTTGACCACGATCACAGGCATCCTTCGATCAAGTGGATAGGATGAAATCCATGTGTGAATCATTCTAGAGATGCCCATGTGGCTCATTCCTTTATTTCCCCCTCGCAACCTTTCAAACCATAAAAGTAGTTGTGGAAACAATAATTAGCTGCAGAATAGGCTACGTTCTGTAGTTGAGTTACAAAATTCCATTCAAATAACAAGAAAATCAGAATATAACATAGAAATCATTTAGATGCATTCCCTAAGATAAAACATGACATTTATCATTGATTGGAGTGTATGGACTTATTTAAAGGTAAGGAAAAAGTGATGAGAAAGAATTTCATAGAAATGACAATTATGAGGTTCAACATACCCCCACTAAGAATTCATTGCATTTCTTCATGCAATTTACCAAAAATGTGAACTTCCCTCTCCCATTTCATTTGTTCAGACACTTCTCCTAATACATCCAGTTTTCTCCTTTTGATTTTCTTTGAAGTGACTGCCATCCTAGGCTTCCTCATAAGGAGTTTGTATTTGAGATTGATGATTGCCTTGTTTAGTGATTTGTCTTTCTTTTCAACTCCCTATTCTTTTGTACCACAGTCCTAAGTGTAGGATGGTATTATCACTAATCACTTTCTCCAATTGGTTATGTTTCTTTAAAGCTTCATTCTCCTGTTTAATATGCCTATTCAATATCTCTAGCTCATAGATTTCTTGTTTGAGAGTATCAACTAGAGGTTCTTGTGGATTGATAGGTGATTATGGATTCATTGATGCATTTCTCTTCTCCATTGACTCTATGTAAACATATATATCTTGTTGTACTGGGTCTATGCCTAGATATTTTCTGTTGGGACTACCTTCAAAATTATGTATAGGAGAATTTTCAGGGCTATGTGTAATATTCCCAAATGGGAAAAGTAGGAATATAGTGCAAAACCATAGAAATAAAAATCTAAACATTAGATCAAAATATGAGGCCAATATGGAGACCTTATAATCATTATAACAGCAGCAAAATATGCATAAGAAATGGGCCATAAGATTTATAATAATATAGAACAAGCCTCTAATGGACAAAACCCTCAAAAGAGGTGCTGCTACTATATATAAAAATGCCATAAGACTGCTACAACGTTGTTTAAAAGGAACTGCTACAACAAATAAATATACAAAATAACATGGGCTGATATATACCTCAAAAGATAGATCTAATACAGATCTAGGCCCTATACAACCTCCAATGAATAACCCCTCAAGGTTTTTTAGCAAAACACCATGTACAAGATGGGAATATAAGCCCTAGGGCTGAAGATCCACTGCAACATATAGATCTGGAAAGTGTGGTTGATCTGATATAAGAAATAATGTAGCCTCCTCTAATAGATCTCCTAGATGAAATTAAGATCCCTTTCTAGAAAACCTCCTCTCCAAATGGTGTACTAAAATCACCCAGCAACTCCTCCATCAAAATAATGCAGATCTTGAAATAAATTGCATTGTAAGGGAAAATAAATATATGGCTTGATTCCAAGATCTCAAAATAAGCAAAAGGGCCTTCCTTACTGTCCTCCCAATGGAAAGGAACCCTTCTCCACTAAAAATAAGTATTGAAGTGACCCAAAGATGGTCTCCACTACTACAACCTGCAAAACAACTCAACCCTCAACAGGATCTGCGATGTAGATGTAAGATGAAGCTTTGGCCAAATGCCCGATAGTGGAATTGAAGTACAAGAATACTCTAAGATCTTCTCAATGGAAGAGGGGGGATTCCCAATCATAAACACCCAATGCTAAATAGCACTTGCAATCTTAGCTAAACAGCTAAAGAAAGTTGTATGTCTAAATAGACCATATATTCTGAAATATCATATACCAATACATAATGAATATGGCTGCCATCCTCTTCCTTTTATAAGAAATGAGCTTCCAAACCCTAAGCCCCATTCATTAATGACACTACTTCCATGCAAAGAGTCTCCATCTAAAACTTTGTTGTCTCTCATTGAATGCCACTACTCCATGATAAAGCAAAATCAAAATTTAATATTCCAACTAGCTCATGGCTAATTGGGAATATTACAGTCCTCCCTTCCCAAATGTTGCTTGTCCTCAATCAACTGACAAGGTGAGTGCTGCAACTTATCTCCTCCATCATTGGTGACGTCATCATGTGCTAAGATTCCCTCATAAGCTAAGTGTCTCCCAATCCATCCCTCCATGAAATGCTCCTGAAAATTTCTCATGATATGAAAATGATTCATCCCACAAGGAAGCAATAGATCCAATGAAACAAGCATGGTTTTCCCAACGTTCTCCCTGAAACATGTAGTATAATGAAACATGTTCAAATCACTTAGGACATCATCATCAAGAGGTTTTTTATTTTGGCTCTCCTTTGAAAGAGGAGCCTTCTTATATTTTCTCTTTGATGAAAAAGAGGGCTTATGCTGAAATGTTGCCTTTTCTTTTGGCAAGGCATCTTGAAGATGTATAACCCTTTCAATGGAACCTTGAAGAGTAGTGGGCTTGGTAGACTTAACCAACCCATGAATAGGTTCATCTAAACCATCAATGAACATATAGACCCTTCTTGCTGCAGATAAATCAGGAACCATAATAGAAAGTTTTAAAAACTCAGAAATATAAGTTTCTAGACTACCTGATTGTTTGAGTTTTGCAAGCCCCATGAATGGTGCTTTAGGATCTCTTCTGTCAAACCTCTCCACCAACCTCCTTGTGAACTCTAAATATGTAGTCACATTGGCATGACCTAATTTAGAGAAGCCATGGAACCACCAATCATGTGCTTCACCCTCAAGGTGCAGCGCTGCTATCTTAATGGCCTCCATCTCTGGAAATTTTTTCAACTAGAAGTAGATGTCAAGCTTCTCTACCCATGATTTGGTAGTTCATTTTGATGACCCATAAAATTTAGGTAATAAAAATATTCCCATAGTGCGGTGTAGATCATGATTCTGAATGAATCCTCCACATCTATTGTGATGCTTTAGTCTCCTATTGTCCTTGATTTGAAAAAATTCTTGAAAACTCAAGTGGTCCTTGAATATCTAAGATTGATTCATACTCCATGAAATAGTCTTCAAGAGTTTCTTGTTCTTGAAACCCTTCATTTCCCACTACTAATAATGTAGGCATTTTAAAGCGTTGGGAAACTTGTTGTTGCTGCACTAGTTGATCACTCCAGTGATGAGAAATGCCAGAGTTGTTACCATGTTGAAATCCTTTAGGGTTTTCCTTGTATTTATCCATCCTCATCTCCTTTATTTCTCTAGAAATGTCTTGCATATCTTTGAGAATAATCTTAGGAAACTCTTTGTCCTCATCTTCTCCTCCAGATAAAGGGGTTTTACCCTTGTCTTCTTTGTCATTTCTATAATCAAACTTCTGGTGTCTTCTTCTTTGATACCTCTTCTCTCTATCAGTAAGAGGGTCTCCTTATTTAGATGACATATTGGATTTTCAAGATGCACAGGCTATGGCAATATTATGCTCTGATACCACTGTAATATTCCCAAATGGGAAAAGCAGGAATATATTGCAAAACCATGAAAATAGCAGTGTAAACTTTAGATCAAAATATGAGGCCAATATGGAAACCTTATAATAATTATAATAGCAGAAAAATAGGCATAATAAATGGGCCATAAGATGTAAAATAAGATAGAACAAGCCTCCAATGGTCAAAACCCTCAAAAAAGGTGCTACTACTATATATCAATATGTTGGAAGACTGCTACAGCACTGTTTAAAAGGCACTGCTATAGAAAATGAAGATAAAAAATAACATGTGCTGATATATGCCTCAAAAGATAGATATAATACAGATCTAGGCCCTATACAACCTCCAATGAAGAACCCCTCAAGGGTTTTCAGCAAAACACCATGTACAATATGGAAATATAAGCCCTAGGGCTGAAGATCCACTGCAAAATATAGATCTAGAAAGTGTCGCTGATCTGATATAATAAATAATGCAGCCTCCTCCAATAGATCTCCTAGATGAAAGGAAGATCCCTTTTCTAGCAAACCTCCTCTCCAAATGGTGTACTGAAATCACCCAACAACTCCTCCCTCAAAATAACGCAGATCTGGAAAGAAAATGTGTTGTAGGGGAAAATAAATATATGGCCTGATGCTAAGATCTGAAAATAAGCACAAGGGCCTTCCTTAATGTCCTCCCAATGGAAAGGAACCCTTCACCCTGAAAATAAGTACTGAAGTGACCCAAAGATGGTCTCCATTGTTCCAACCTACAAAACAACTCAACCCTCAACAAGATCTGCATTGTAGATGTAAGATGAAGCTTTGGCCAAATGCCTGATAGTGGAAGTGAAGTGCAAGACTCCTCCAAGATCTTCTCAATGGAAGATGTTGGATTCCCGATCAAGAACACCCAGTGCTAAACAACACCTGCAATCTTAGCTAAAAAGCCAAAGAAATTTATATGTCTAAACAGACCATATATTCATAAATATCATATACCAATACATAATGAATATGGCTTCCATCCTCTTCCTTTTATAAGAAATGAGCTTCCAAACCCTAAGCCCCATTCATTAATGAAACTACTTCCATGCAAAATGTCTCCATCTAAAACTGTGTTGTCTCTCATTAAATGACACTACTCCATGATAATGCTATTGATTTGGTCAAATTTGACCCAGTCAAGATGTTCCAACCCCTTTTTCACACCTAAGGGTGCTCAGTTAAGCTGCCAAGAAGTCTTCTTTTCACGTTGGCATTGATTTCTTCATAATTAAGGAGATTTATGGATCTCCATTATCCTCTTATTCGTTAAACAAAAAGCAAAATAAAAATATAGTATTCCAACTAGCTCATGGCTAATTGGGAATATTACACTATGTGGAGGAGAGATATTGATGGGAGATGGTATTGGAGGTCCTTCCTCTAAATTTACAAACTCTACCTCTTGTGGTAGTGTTTTCTTCATTAAACCTCGGAGTCTAGAGCTCCTTCTCAGTTGTGGAGGATTTACATTTTCTCCACTTGTAACCTTTCTCATATTTTATGTTTTACCTCCTGTCTTAACTTCACCCTACTTTTTGTTCTTTATCAGTTTCGCAAGGGTGATTTTATCATAATTTTGCTGAAGTGGAGATGCAGGTCTGTCTTCAATGCTTGTGCCAATATTCTCTCTTCTACTTTTTCTAGTCTTGTTTTTTTAGTCTGCTATGGTTCATATTGGAAATTTTTTATGATAAGAAAGTTCTCCCAAGAATCTCCTATACTTTTCAAGTGAAATTCAAGAAGTATTTTTACCAACCCATGATGATGCATAGTGTTATCTATAAACTGAATTCTCTTCTACACATTTGTAGACATTATTTTTAAGCTATTTAGTTAAAAAAAGGGAAGAATTATTTCGCCATCCTCTAAAAAATTCATCAACAATCGAATATGATTAACATACATGCAGCCAAATTTGCCTTGACAGGTGATAAACTTCTACAGAATTAAAAGCATGTTCCTCCATTTTTTCTTGAGTTCTGACCTAGGAATACCCTTTCTGAAAATAGAAGTATCCATACCTGGATTTTTTAGGACAAATTTCCATGATTCACTATGAAATTTTTTTTTTTTTAACCATATTTTGCCAACTCTTGGGAGCTTTTTGGCTTCAGCTATGAATGCCTCAGATACTGAGAACTTGATGTCTCCTTTTTCAACTTTCATCCCATCAAAAGACCTCACAAAATTCTTAGTGATATCTTTGTGGAAGCCATCAAATTTTTCTATAAACTTGAGCCACTTAGTCTTCTGCAACATCTCCCTGATCTGAGGATATCCCTCCATATATTTAGCTCCCATAGGTTATGTCCTGACTATCAAACCCATGCCTTCTATTATGAAGAGTCTAGCCTTTAGAATTATTCCTCTCTGTTATGAAGTGAATTGGATTATGGATCTTATGAAGGACGTCGAGGATTTGTAGGAATGAGTGAGATGGATACTGGATGGGGTTTTTAAGAAATGTAGATGGATATGTTACGACAACATGTCATGAGCATCAATCATAAATGGGGGAGTCCTTTGTGGATTTTTATGAAACATAATGTGGATGATGTGGAAGATCTATGACATGATAGGAGTCCCAATCAAATCAAATGATTACATGTTGAGGTAGCATATGATCATCTACGATATATATGCTAATGTTTTTTACCTTGTTATTTAAATAAATTTATGCAAATTTACCTTTAGAACTAACATTTTGTTTTCATTTCCTTGGTGTTAATTCTTCAGGTATCTTTTAGCATGGTGGTCTTCAAATGTAGTCCTTCAATTTCATGTGTTCATTATTCTTTCTTCAGCAATGTGACAAAGATGCAGAATGTGAAATCAGCTGCAGAATGGAATGTAACTGCAAAATGGAATGTAGCTACAAAATGTGAAATCAGCTACAAAATGGAATGTTAGCTGCAAGATGGAATGTAACTGTAGAATGGAATGTATTTGCAGAATGGAATGTAATTATGTACTACTTCTTATTGTTTTTCAGAAAAGAAATGGAACAAATATTTTTGGGATTTTTTTTTTGAAATGGAATGGAAAAGATAAGATGTCAGAACTTTTGATTTTCATCCTGTTTTTTTGTATAAGGATTCCAATCATTGACTGGTTTTCATACTTATACAATTTTTTTTTTTTTTTTTTTTTTTTTTTTTTTTTTTTTTTTTTTAATATATATATATATATATATATATATATATATATATATATATATATATATATATATATATATATATATATATATATATATATATTGGAAAAATAAAAACTAAGTTGGAGAAGAAGAAGGATTCTTCTTCACTGACTTCATATCAGTATTATCTTGGAAAATCTTAATAAAATCTTCTCTTGAAATTGGCTTATGATGGAATTTTAATCGATGTCCATTCACAAGAAGAGGTACCTTTTCTTCATCAATTGTCCTTATCCTCACTGCTTCATTGTCAAAGAATTTTTCAATCTCATAAGGCCCAAGCCAATTAGTTTGAAACTTTCCTTGAAAGTCTTTGAACTTTGAATCGAACAAAAGTGCCCAATCCCCTGCTTGAAACTTTTTATCCTTGATATATTTATCATGCCATTTGGACCTTTGCTGTTCGACTATACTGGTTCTTTGAAATGAATCTTGCCTGATTTCATCAAGCTCATTAAGTTGCTCCAATCTATGCTTCTGAGCTTATGATAAATCAAGTCCCAATTGGACTGCCATCTTGAAGGTTTGGATCTGAAATTCTATAGGAAACACGACTTACTTCCCATAAACAATTTCATAGGGAGAATGTCCTATTATATTCCTCCATGTGGTTTTGTAGGCCCATAAGGCCTCACGAAGCCTTTCTGCCCAATCTCTTCTATGTAGATGTAAAGTCTTAGTGACAATTCCTTCAATCACTTTATTGGTAGACTTTACTTGACCATTTTCTTGTGGATGATAAGGAGTGGATTTTCTGTGCTCGATATTGTAGTTTTCCACAAGCTTTTCCACCAACTTGGATGTAAAATGGGATCCCTGGTCTGTCACAATTTCTCTTGGAATGCCAAAACGAGTGAAGACATCCTCAAAAATAAATTTAACTACATAATGTTCATTATATAAAGGAAGTGCTTTAGCTTCTACCCATTTAGTGACATAATCAGTACATACCATAATATATTTATTTTGATTAGATGGTGGATTGATTGGTCCAAAAAAATCCAAAGCCCATTTTACAAATGGTTTGATGAGTACCTGAGGTTGTAACGACATTTCATTTGAAGGAACAAGTTTCCCCATTCTTTGACAACTGTCACACCTTTTTACATATTATTTGGTATCTTTAAAGATGGATGGCCAATAATATCCTAAATGAAGGATTTTATAGTTTATCTTCTTATCAGAAAAGTGTGTACCATAGGGTTCATCATGACATGCTTTAAGAATCTCAGGCATTTCATATTCTCGAACACAACTTCTGATAATGAGATATGGACCTTTTTTATAAAATTCATCATTAATCCATGAGTAAAGTGCACTTATTTGAATAATTCTTCTTTTCTCTCTAGGAAAAAAGTGTGAAGGTAACTTTCCTGTGACTAAGTAATTAGAAATATCTGTAAACCAAGGAGTTTTAGTAGTTATTGAAAAATATATTCATCAGGAAACTTATCCTCAAATAGAGTATCATTTTTGACATTTTGAATTCTAGACAAGAAATCAGCAACTGTGTTTTTTTTTCCTAGTCGGTCTAGAATGGTGATATTTAATTCTTGCAGGAGTAATAACCATCTTGTGACTCTGCCATTAGTAACATATTTATTCATTAAGTATATAATTTCATAGTGATCTGTATGAATAAAGGTTTCATAGCCAGTGATGTAATGTCTAAATTTTTTAATATCATGGACAACATCTAAGCCTATTCTTTTTCAGTTACAGTGTAATTTAAATCAGTAGGAGTCAAATTCTTGCTTGTGTAATAAATGGCATAGGGGATCAAATATTTTTGTCCTAATACAACTCCCAAAGCTGTATCTGAAGCATTTGTTGAAATATAAAAAGGTATTTTCCAATTTGGACCTCTTAAGATGGGTGCTTCAGAAAGTTTTGTTTTTAAAGTTTCAAATTCCAATTGGAAATTAGGATTCCAACTGAATTCACAATCTTTGGTAAGTAACTTGAAGAGTGGGGATGCTATTTTAGTGAAATTTTCTATAAATCTCCTATAATACCCTATGAATCCTAGAAAACTTATAAAATCCTTTTGACAACTTGGAATTGATAATTTGGAGATGACTTCAACTTTAGATGTGTCAAATTTAATTCCATCTCCTAAAATGTGATGTCCTAAAACAATCCCTTAAGTAAACATCATAAAGCATTTTTCATGACTTATGAAATATTTGCTTCTTTACATCTTTTAAGAACATTTTTCCAAATTCACTAAAGATTCTTCAAATTAATTTCCCTAAACTATAAATTCATCGATATATACCTCTACACAACCATGTATTAGATCAGAAAAAATTCCTATTACTACCCTTCGGAATGTTGCAGGTGCATTGCACAAACCAAAAGGAAGTACTCGGTAGGCATAAATTCCCCATGGACAAGTGAATTTGGTTTTATCTTGGTATTCAGGTGCTACTTGAATCTTACTGTAACCACTAAAACCATCCAAGAATGAAAAATGCTTCTTACCTACTAATGTATCCAATACTTGATCTATAAAAGGTAAAGGAAAATTATCTTTTAGGGTGCCTTTATTCAATTCTCGATAGCCTATGCATACCCTCCACTTACCATTCTTTTTGGGTACAATCACTAAAGGGTAAACCCACTGACTATCTGAAAATAGGTAAATGAAGTTTACATTCAGCAATTTTTGCAATTCTTCTTTCACAATTTCCCCACTATTTGGATTCATCCTTCTTCGAGGTTGTCTGATAGGTTTAAAATTTTCCTCAATGTAGATGTTATGTATACAAGTCTTAGGACTAATTCCTTTCATGTCAGTTTATTCCCATGCATATGCAGAAGAAAGTTGTTATAATGTTTTGATTAACTTTTTCTGTTGTAGTCTTTCTAATTTTTTGTTTATGTTCAAATATTTTCCTGGAAAGATTTCAACTGTAGAGTTACCAAATTCTTCCATAGGGTATAGAGACATATTCCTGGATGAAAAATATTCAATATTTCATTGTTCTTGAAATTGATCATGTTCATATTCTGGAGATGATTCAAATTTTTCTATTGAATTTAAGATTTGACTATCGTCACTAATGGTTGAAATAGTAAAGAGAGGTTGCATATAATTTTCATCATCAATCCATTCTTCATCTTCTGTCTATGTGATTGTTTTTTCTGGAGGATATACAGGGAATTTCCTTGTTGAGCTACCATCAGAGATATACATATCACCAAATCTACAACTAATTAAAGCATCAATTGTAGCCAACCAAGGTCTTCCTAATATTAATGGATGCCCTTCTAGATTTTTCTTGGGAGTTAAGATCATAAAATCGAAAGGATACTCCCAAGAGTCTAAGGATATTGATATATCTTCTAATACACCATTTTTCTTGATTACAGATATGTCTGCTAACTGCAGTAATGTAGGTGTATACCGAAGGTTAGGAAGCTTGAGTTGTTCCATGGTTTATTTGCTCTTATGTTTATATTTGCTCCTAAATCAATCAATGTATTTTGAATTCAACACCATTGATATGTGTTTTTACAACTGGACTTCTTGGATCTAAATATTTTTGTATGGCAATTTTTCCCATCATTATGTATGCAACCTTTCCTACTAGTTGAATTCTTTTTACTTCTTTTTTTTTTCTTCCTAGTTTCTTCATGCTCAACTCTTTTATTGTTTTGGCTAGAATTGGAATCTCTTTAACATCCTGTAACAAAGGAATTTTGATACATACATTTTTCAATTCATCTAGAAAATCATAATTTGGCAACATGATATGTTTTTCTACCCCTCTATCAACTTGTAATCTCTCAGGAAAAGGAGGGTTAGAAATAGATACTGATGGTTGCTTTATGATAGGAGTTGATTTTATTTTTTCTTTTTGTTTTTCATTTTAGAATTCTAGTTCTGAAGAGATGTTCCTTCCTCAAAACTTTTATTTGGTTGTAGATAATCTTCCTCAAAATTATCTTGTCCTTGAATAACTACAGAAGGCTTTTTCTTTTCCAGAATTCTTCCAAATCTAAGTTGGACATCATTAAGATCTAGTGGAGTAATCATGTAAGTTGGAAATTGTTGTCCTTCTATCATGTAAGTATTCTGAGGATTTTTATTATTGGGGTTTGGAAATGGTTGGGTAAGTAGTTGATTTGGCCTTTGTGGAAATGGTAATGAAAGTTGTGTATTTTGGTTATGAAGCCGGGGTTGTTGATTTTGTTGAGGAATTTTTTAGGGAGAATAGTTTGGATAGGATGGAGGATATTGGTAGTACTGAGAGTATCTACAATAGGGATTTTGCATTCCTTGTGCCCAAGACTGAGGTTGAGACCAAGGTTGTTGCCAAGAATTCCAATTATTTGGTGGGGGTTGAGTGTACATTTGGTTGTTAAAACCTTGCATTTGTGGCCCTTGCCATGGTCTTCTAGAGAAAAATCAAAGATATTTTGTTGGATTTGAAGTTTCTTCTTCTTGACAAATAGCCTTAAGACATGGAATTGAAGGAAACTCTTAGTTTCATGATTTTCTAAGAAAATCACACAGGTCTCTATGACTTTTGCATCTATAGGACATTCTCTTAAAGCATGCTTCTTTCTGCATTTAGGACAGAAAATAGCTAAGGCATTAGTCTCATATTTCTACTTGTTACGCCAATAGGCGTCCCCCCTGTTGGAACTAGCTACTTTAATCATTTTTCTAATTAATATTTTTGATCGGATGTTGTGAATTGGATGGTGTCGGTATATTCTAGTCATCGCCACTCCATCAACGAATGGAATTAAAACACATAACTTCCTTACATATCTAAATCACATGTTTAAACCATACTTAAATTAATTTTTTACAAAACATGATTAAAAAATTACTGTGCCTATTGTTGATAACCACGCATGCTAATTAGTAAGAAATGAAATTAAAAAAAAAACTTATAAAAGATGCATTGCAACATGGATTAATTTTGAAACTTATAACTATTCACACTATCAAAACGTATTCCACTTGGAAAGTGTGCGTTTAAAAACTATTCCTCCACTCCATTACCTTAGTGGTTAATATACATGTCATTCAAATGTATGCTCGCTCACAATTTACTATAAATAAATAAAAATATTACTTTATTAAATTATTCTTGCTGCGGTGGATTGATTTTTTATTACTTTAAAAAAATTGTTGTTGTTGGTTATTCAAGTCTACATGCTACTCATTCCAACTTACTTCCTTAATGTATCCATGTGAAAAATTAAATCTAGAATGATTAATGGGGTTGACATGGTGTATGATAATAAAAATAATTAGAGTTTGATATTATTTAAAAAATATAATGAATAAATAGTAAATGGTGGGTTTAAATTATAATATAGTTTTAGGTTTCATAATGTAATGTAAAAACTAAATTGTGACTATCATGTGGTAATATATCACCAATTATACTTCCTGTTGTATTAGAAGCTCTCATTAATAATAAGATTTCATTATTACACAATTGCGAGAATTGCAATATAGGAACAACCCCTAATATTAAATTATAATATAATTATTTTAATACAATAATAAATTGTAAGATTAAATTATAATAATTATTTTAATATAATTGTGCTATTAATAAATTGTAAGATTAAATTATAATAATTATTTTAATACAATTATACTATAATATTATATTATTAAATTATTATAAGGTTTATGGAGTAGTGGTCTCTTATGCATGCCATTCAAATGTATGCCTACTCATAATTAACTATAAAGAACAAAATATTATTTTATTAAATAATTTTTGCTCCTGTGGATTTATTTTTTATTAATTCAAAAAATGTTGTTTCTATGGTACTCAAGTGTCCATGCTACCCATTTGGACTTCCTTAATGTTGACTTGCTTTACTTAATATGATGTTTCATATTATTTAAACAATATAATGAATAACTAATAAATTGTAGGTTTAAATTATAATATAGTTTTAGATTCATAAATTAGTTGTAAAAAAAATTGTGACTATCATGTCATTATATATCACTTAGATAATGCAATTATACTTCTTGTTTTAGTCAACATTTGTATTAAAGTTTGGTGTATTGAAAGATTTTCTTAATAATAAAGTTTCATTAACACATAATTGCTATATAAGGAATAAACCTTAAGGTTAAATTTTAATGAAATTATTTTAATACAATAATAAATTATAAGATTAAATTATAATAATTATTTTAATACAATTATATTATAATATTATATTATTAAATTATTATTATTATTATTATTATTATTATTATTATTATATAAAATAATAATAATAATAATATGATGTTGGAATTGTACTTAAATGTTTTTTAACTCTAAAATATTAGTTAAAACTTTGGACAATATATTAATTAAAATATTTATTTAAAAATGTTTAATAACATTAATTCAAAAATGTTTAAAGAAATGAATAATACAACATTAATTAATTAAATTATTAAAATAATAATTAACATTAATATTAATTAATTAAAACATTAACATTAATTAATTAATTTTTAACGTTATATGAAACATGGATAACATTTTATAAAAAACATTAAAATGTTTAAGAACATTAATTAAAACATTTGGCAATATATTAATTAAAACATTTATATAAAAATGTTCAATTAGTTAATTAATTAAAATATTTAATAACATTAAATAAAATATTTGACAATATATTAATTAAAATATTTATATAAAAGTCTACAAGGTGAGCGAAGATGAAACCTTATGAGGGGTGGTTAAACATTGAGACAATTATTGGGTATAATATGAAAGTTTATATTATTGGGTTTAATAATAAGTCTTGTAATATTTGTTTTAATATTACAATTTATAATATTAAGTTTTGAATATATATGGCTTATAATATTTGGTTTTAATATTATGATTTACATTCTGAAGTAATATGTTAGTTTATAATATATATTCTAATATATAGGGTTTATAATTAGGTTTTAATATTGAGTTTATAATATTTGGGTTTAATAATAGGGTTTATAATATTGTGTTTAATATTTATAGTTTATAACGTTGGGGATTATAATATTTCAGTTCATAATATTGATTCTTAGGGTTTATTGATCTCTTGTGTTTTTAATATTGATCCCTTAGGTATTTAATATTCATCTCTTGGGTTCATGAATTTCTTTGGTTTGTAATATTAAATCCGTGGGTTTATTAGTTCATTTGGTTTATAATATTAATAACCCCTTGGGTTTATTAATCTCTTGAGTTTAAAATATTAATTCTTATGGTTTATTAATCTCTTGATTTTAAAGTATTAATTCTTATGCTTTATTAATTTCTTGGTTTATAATATTAATATTTATCCCTTCCGTTCACCAATTCCTTTGGTTTATAATATTAAACCCTTGAGTTTATTAGTTCATTTGGTTTATATTGTTAATAATCTCTTCAATTTATTAATCTCTTCACTTTAAATTATTAATTCGTAGGGTTTATTAATTTCTTAGGTTTTCAGTTTAAGATATTAATTATTAGGGTTTATTCATCCCTTGAGTTTCTAATTCTTTGGCTTGGTAATATTAGCCGTTAAATATTATTCTTGCACTTTAATATTAATGCATGGTCCAATGTCACATTATGAAAAACATTATCTCAATATGAAAATCAGCCGTGGGCTACCATTGTTAATTATAGTTAGTCATATTCAATGAAGGTCTTCCATGGTCGAATGTCACATTGTGACAAAGATTGTCTGAATATGATAATTAACCATGGCAAACCATGTTCATTCTTTGTCCAACTTCGCATTGTGACAACAATTGTCTCAATGTTTTAATCAAGCATGCTCAACCATGTTTTTTTTACGGTTTATAGTATTTATCTAAATACTTTTATATACTTGAGGTTTATAATATTTATCTAAAGGTTTTTATATACTTGAGTTTTATAATATTAATATCTTAGGTTTAATATTATTCCCTTGAGTTTATAATATTAATAATCATGTGAGTTTATCAAACCTTTTTGTTTAAGATATTAATGTTTAGGCTTTATTAATCTCTTATGTCTTTTGTATTGATCCCTTCACCCTATTGATCCCTTAGGTTTTTAATATTTATCCCTTAGGTTCACCAATTATTGTTGTTTATAATATAAAACCCTTGGGTTTATTAGTTCTTTTCATTTACAATATTAATCCACCCTTGGGTCTTAGCATCTCTTGAGTAAAAATATAAATTCTTAGGGTTTATTAATTTCTTCATTTTTTGATATAAAAATATTAATTCTTAGGCTTTATTAATCTCTTATGTTTTTAATATTGATCCCTTGACCTTATTGATCCCTTAGGTTTTTAATATTTATCCCTTCGGTTCACCAATTCTTTTGGTTTGTAATATCAAACACTTGGTATTATTAGTTCTTTATGTTTATAATATTAATAACGGCTTGGGTTTATTAATATCTTGAGTTTAAAATATTAATTCTTAGGGTTTGTTAATCTCTTGAGTTCAAAATATTAATTCTTAGGGTGTAGTAATTTCTTGGTTTATAATATTAATATTTATCCCTTGGGTTCACTAATTACTTTGGTTGATAATGCTAACCCTTGAGTTTATTACTTCTTTTGGTTTATAATATTAATAATGTCTTGGGTTTAAAAATCTATTTAATTTAAAATATTAATTATTAGGGTTTATTAATTTCTTAGGTTTTTGAGTTTAAATTTTTTATTCTTAAGGTTTAATAATCTCTTTTGTTTTTAATATTGATCCCTTGGCCTTATTGATCATGTAAGTTTTTAATATTTATCCCCTGGGTTCACCGATTCCTTTGGTTTATAATATTAAACCCTTGCGTTTATTCGTTCTTTTGGTTTGTAATATTAATAATCCCTTGGGTTTATTAATCTTTCGAGTCTTAATATTATGATTTACATTATGATGTAATATGTTGGATTATAATGTAGATTCTAATATATATCGTTTATAATTAGGGGTTAATATTGGGTTTATAATATTTGGGTTTAATATTAGGGTTTATAATATTGCATTTAATATTTAGAGTTTATAACATTTGAGATTATAATATTTCAGTTCATAATATTGATTCTTAGGTTTTATTGATATCTTGTGTTTTTTATATTGATCCCCTCACCTTATTGATCCCTTAGGTCTTTAATATTTATCTGTTGGTTTCACCAATTCCTTTGGTTTGTAATATTAAACCCTTGGGTTTATTATGTTGGTTTATAATATTAATACCCTCTTGGGTTTATTAATCTCTTAAGTTTAAAATATTAAGTCTCGGGGTTTATTAATCTCTTGAGTTTAAAATATTAATTCTTCTTCTTTATTAATTTCATGGTTTATAATATTAATATTTATCCCTTGGGTTCACCAACTCCTTTAGTTTATAATAATAAACCCTTGGGTTTATTAGTTCTTTTGGTTTATAATATTAATAATCCCTTTGGTTTATTAGTCTCTTCACTTTAAATTATTAATTCTTAGGGTTTATTCATTTCCTGCGTTTTAAGTTTAAGATATTAATTATTACGGTTTATTAATCCCTTGAGTTTTCTAATTCTTTAGGTTGGTAATATTAAGTGTTAAATATTGATATTACACTTTGATATTAATGCATGGTCCAATATCACATTATGAAAAACATTGTCTCAATATTAAAATCAGCCATGGGCTACCATTGTTAATCATAGTTAGTTGTAGTCAATGAAGGTCTTCCATGGTCGAATGTCACATTGTGACAAAGATTGTCTCAATATGAAAAACACCCATGGAAAACCATGATCATTCTTCACCCAACGTCGCATTGTGACAACAATTGTCTCAATGTTTAAATCAAGCATGTTCAACCATGTTTATTTTATATTTTATAGTATTTAACTAAAGTGTTTTATATAGTTGACGTTTATAATATTTATTTAAAGGTTTTTATATACTTGAGGTTTATAATATTAATATCTTAGATTTAATATTATTCCCTTGAGTTTATAATATTAATAATCATGTGAGTTTATCAAACCTTTTTGTTTAAGATATTAATTTTTAGGCTTTATTAATCTCCTATGTTTTTCATATTGATCCCTTAGCCTTATTGATCACTTAAGTTTTTAATATTTATCCATTGGGTTTATTAGTTTTTTTCATTTATAATATTAAACCACCCTTGGATCTAAGAATCTCTTGAGTTAAAAATATTAACTCTTAGGGTTTATTAATTTCTTAGGTTTTTTGAGATAAAAATATTAATTCTTAGGCTTTATTAATCTATTGTGTTTTTAATATTCATCCCTTGGCCTTATTGATCCCTTAGATTTTTAATATTTATCCCTTCGGTTCACCAATTCCTTTAGTTTGTAATATCAAACCCTTGGTGTTATTAGTTCTTTATGTTTAAAATATTAATAACCCCTTGGTTTATTAATCTCTTGAGTTTTAAATATTGATTCTTAAGGTTTGTTAATCTCTTGAGTTTTAAATATTAATTATTAGGGTGTATTAATTTCTTGGTTTATAATATTAATATTTATCCCTTGGGTCACCAATTACTTTGGTTTATAATATTAAACCCTTGGGTTTATTACTTCTTTTGGTTTATAATATTAATAATGTCTTGGGTTTATTAATCTATTTAATTTAAAATATGAATTATTATGGTTTATTAATTTCTTCGGTTTTTTAGTTTAAAAAATTTATTCTTAGGGTTTAATAATCATTTTTGTTTTTAATATTGATCCATGGGCCTTATTGATAATGTAGGTTTTTAATATTTATATCCTCGGTTCACAGATACTTTTGGTTTAGAATATTAAACACTTATGTTTATTAGTTCTTTTGGCTTATAATATTAATAATCCCTTCAGTATATTAATGTTTTGAGTTTTAATATTATGATTTACATTATGGTGTAATATGTTGGGTTATAATATAGATTCTAATATATAGTGTTTATAATTAGGGGTTAATATTGTGTTTATAATATTTGGGTTTAATATTAGGGTTTATAATATTGTGTTTAATATTTACAATTTATAACATTGGGAATTATAATATTTCGGTTCATAATATTGATTTTTAGGCTTTATTGATATCTTGTGTTTTTAATATTGATCCCTTGGCCTTATTGATCCCTTAGGTATTTAATATTTCTCCCTTCAGTTCACCAATTCCTTTAGTTTGTAATATTAAACCCTTGGGTTTATTATTTTGATTTATAATATTAATAACCCCTTGGGTTTATTAATCTCTTAAGTTTAAAATATTAAGTCTTAGGGTTTATTAATATCTTGAGTTTAAAATATTAATTCTTATGCTTTATTAATTTCTTGGTTTATAATATTAATATTTATCCCTTGGGTTCACCAATTCCTTTGGTTTATAATATTAAACCCTTGGGTTTATTAGTTCTTTTGGTTTATAATATTCATAATACCTTCAATTTATTAATCTCTTCAGTTTATATTATTAATTCTTAGGGTTTATTCATTTCTTAGGTTTTGAGTTTAAGATATTAATTATTAGGGTTTATTAATCCCTTGAGTTTCCTAATTCTTTGGGTTGGTAATATTATGCATTAAATATTAGTCATACACTTTAATATTAATGCATGGTCCAATGTGACATTATAAAAAACATTCTCTATACGAAAATCAACCATGGGCTACCATTGTTAATCATAGTTAGTCATAGTCAATCAAGGTCTTACATGGTAGAATGTCACATTGTGACAAAGATTGTCTCAATATGAAAATCAACCATGGAAAACCATGGTCATTCTTCATCCAACGTTGCATTATGATAATAATTGTCTCAATGTTTAAGTCAAACATGCTTAACCATGTTTATTTTACGGTTTATAGTATTTATCTAAAGGTTTTTATATACTTGAGGTTTATAATATTAATCTCTTAGATTTAATATTATTCCCTTGAGTTTACAATATTAATAATTATGTGAGTTTATCAAACCTTTTTGTTTAAGATATTAATTTGCAGGCTTTATTAATCTTTTATGTTTTTCATATTGATCCCTTCACCTTATTTATCCCTTAGGTTTTTAATATTTATCCATTGGGTTCACCAATTCCTTGGGTTTATGACATAAAACCCTTTGGTTTATTAGTTCTTTTCATTTATAATATTAAACCACACTTGGGTCTTACAATCTCTTGAGTTAAAAATATTGATTCTTAGGGTCTATTAATTTCTTAGGTTTTTGAGTTAAAAATATTAATTCTTATGGTTTTTTAATCTCTTTTGTTTTTAATATTGATCCCTTGGCCTTATTTATCACTTTTGTCTATAATATTTATCCCTTGGGTTCACCAATTACTTTGGTTTGTAATATCAAATCCTTGGCTTTATTAGTTCTTTTTGTTTATAATATTAATAATCCCTTGAGTTTATTAATATCCTGAGTTTAAAATATTAATTCTTAGTGTTTATTAATCTCTTGAGTTTAAAATATTAATTATTAGAGTTTATTAATTTCTTGGTTTATAATATTAATATTTATCCTTGGGTTCACCAATTACTTTGGTTTATAGTATTAAACCCTTGGGTTTATTACTTCTTTTGGTTTATAATATTAATAATGTCTTGGTTTTATTAATCTATTTAATTTAAAATATTAATTATTAGGGTTTATTAATTGCTTAGGTTTTTTAGTTTAAAAACTTTATTCTTAGGGTTTAGTAATATTTTTTGTTTTTAATATTGATCCCTTGGCCTTATTTGTTGTGTATGTTTTTAATATTTATCCCTTGGGTTCACCGATTCCTTTGGTTTATAATATTAAACCCTTGCATTTATTCGTTCTTTTGGTTTATAATATTAATAATACCTTCGGTTTATTAATCTTTTGAGTATAAAATATTGATTATTATAGTATTAATATCCTAGGTTTTTTAGTATAAAATATTAATTCTTAGAGTTTATTAATTTCTTATCTTTTTAATATTAATCCCTTGGCCTTATTGATCCCTTGGGTTTATTATTTCCTTGGGTTTTTAATATCAATCCGTTTTGTTTATTAATCATTTATATTTTTAATTCATTGGGTTTATAATATTAACAATCCCTAAAGTTGATTGTTATCTTTGGTTTATAATATTAATAATCATGTGAGTTTATCATTCATTTGTATTTAAAATATTAATTCCTAGTCTTTATTAATCTATTATATTTTTAATATGGATCCCTTAGGCTTCTTGATCTCTTAGCTTTTTAATATTCTCCCCTTGGTTTCACCAATTCCTTGGGTTTATAATATTAGACCCTTGGGGTTATTCATTCTTTTGGATTACAAAATTAATAATCCCTTCATATATTTGTAAGAGATATATACTTATTATAAATAGTAATAAAATACTAGTATTATGTTATATTTTAGTTTTAGTATAAAAAATTAATAATATTTTATTATTATATATTTTATTATCAAATAATAAAATACTATATATATATATATATATATATATATATATATATATATATATATATATATATTATTAATATATTACAAGTAGACATAGAAGATATATTGGTAATTATATTCATAAATGTATAATGATTATTTTGATAGAGTACATGTGGTGGGTGGTGCATATAGTCCTATCGGCGTATATCAAACACATTAGTGAATGTGGTTGTAAATATATTTCATATACGCCTATCAGCGTACATCAAACACATTGGTAAATGTGATTGTGCTAGTTACGCCGATAGGCATCCCCCCTATTGGAATTGGCTATTTTAATCATTTTCTTAATTAATTATTTTGATCGGATGGTGTAAATTTAGAGATGCCAATATATTCTCATCGTCACCAATAAATCAATGGATCAAATATATACCACTAACGTACTTGCATATCTAAATCATATGATTAAACCATACTTAAATTAAAAATTTACTATACCATTTATTGATTGCCACCTATCAAGATTAATAAGTGGAATGATATAGGTTCAAACATTTTTGTTCGTGGGATGATAAGTCAAAGGAAAAATGAAACTGAAACATTAACGGTTAACATTTTTTCTCCAACGTGTCGTGGTTGCATTGAAATGCATTAAGTAGGAATATGAATGAAACTTTTAATTGCTCAACGTTTTCCTCCAACGTGTCATGGTTCAATTTCTCTAACACTCTCAATTTCTCTAAATTTTTATTTTAGCATGTAATTAAAACCTCAAATTTCTCCTCTACAGTGTTGTGGTTCCATTGATTTGCATTCAAATTCTATAATTTTTTCAATTTACAAGAGTAACTCCTTACAAATTGATACAACATATCATACTAATTACTCCAAGAATGCTCCTTATCGCTTGATACAACCTGTCATACTAATATGGAAATTAGAATGCAAGCTGTCATGGATGCCTTAAATTTTTTTAATACTATCAATTTTACAAGCATATTAAATTTTACATATGTTTTAAGGTAGTATATTTCAATAGGTTTATTTATTATAATTTTTTGGCAGATGGATCGAAGAGAGACGTTGGAAAGTCCCAACAATGAAAAATTAAAATTCTTCTATTCAAGATTGTTCCACTAATGTCCTTCAATTTATTTTTTCTTAGATGGTTTTTGTTTTAGAACATTAAGGATTTTGAGCATGGCTTATTAGGTAGCTAGTTAAATTTTGAATTAATGGCAATGGTTTTAGGGATGGAGCAGCGTGATCAGATTCATTAAGCCAATAATTTGAGGGATGGGGCTCTTGGGAGCACTATTGTTGTATGAGCATGGGTTGATCATAGAAGTGGTGTATTAGTTTGGAGGAATAAGATCATGACAGAATTCAGAAACCCAAAGTTATATCAGTGTGAGCTTTTGGTATATTTGTAGTTTATCTTTATTCCCAATTGCTATCATATATTTTTTTATTATTATTTATTTTAATTTATAGTATCAAATTATAAGCTAGAATTTCTACTAAGTGGATTGTGGCCATGTATTCTCAAGCTCGTGCCTCCACTGGATAAACACCACACACCCAATTATTTTGTAGCCAAATTTTATGGGTGGCCTAGGTCAACTAAATTGCAACTACACCTAACATTCTAGGCCTGGTAATAGCCATGTAAAACTATCTAAACCCTAATATTAATGCATTGCAACTTACACTTTCATCTTAAGAAACTATTTTGCAGGCATATCCTTCCAAGCCTTGAAAAACTGGGGTTACAACCCCACCAAAGGAAAAAGTTGTGATGTAAAGGGTAAATGCTTTATTGACCATTGAATTTTATTTTCAATTTATTATATCCATGAATGTCACTCTAAATTCTTGATGGACCAATAGTTTCTATTTGATTATAATATCCCTGCATCTCATTTTGAATCATATTAATACATTGGGAATATGCATTTGTGTTTGTTGTTCAAGAAGATGTTGCAACATAAACAATCAAGGAAGTGGATTAAATTTAAATAAGGCCCTGTACACTTTAAATGGGGCTTTTCCAAAAACTTTTTTTTGTGAATGAGCTTATGGGTTTATCAGACAACATGATTGGCAAGACATAATAAGTTCAATCTACATAAAGAGCATGTAATCAAAGTCAGTAGTTTTAACACACTGCTCATGAAATATTTCAAATGGAAGGATGAATGAAAAATTTATGCTCAATAACAACATATATCTATATTAATAATCTTATTCATTTTATTTTTTTGTAGAGACAAATTCTCACAATGTGATTGAAATGAGTAGAGGCCACTTAAGCATATGCAAAAGTAAAATACAATACATTCTACCAGTAGCTTAATAAGTTTGTTGAATTATGAGGTTGTATTAATTTTTTATTATTATTTAGGTTGATAATTAAGAGGCGCTCTTTTAATGTAATGATAATTCATGTACAATTTTATAAACCAATTTGTAGAGATTGAAGCTCTCATATCGTCATTTAACTTCTAATAATTATGTTATAAATTTAAATTAGATATTATTACTATTTCCTATGCACTAAATTTAGTTTAGGTTGTAAATATTTGGATTTAAAATTTGTATTCATGGGAAAAAATTATTTTATTCATTTGGTTTTCATGTTCAGAACATTTTATATTCATTTGTTGTATTCTCCTCTCCTTTACTAGATTCTCCTAGAAAAAAATGTATAGGATTTGTTCATCTTCTATGGTTTCTCCTAGAGTGACTCTTTAGTTGAGTTTGGAAGAGACTTAATAGAAAAATATTTTTCAATTCTATTAAAAATATCTTCACTTAATAACAAAAACATTCCAAATTCTACTAAATAGATGCTCAACATTTTCAATTCTACTAAATAGATCCATCCTCTTTACAAATAAATAGATACTAAATCACAAATACACATTTGAAAATTGCATTGTTTATAAATGGATACTAAATCACAAATACACATTTCAAAATTTGAGAGTTTTTAAGGGTTTTCTTACTGTGAAAGCCATATAGTGAGAATGAAATGGATTTGAAAAAGAGATTCATGATGATGAATTGTAGATTTCAATTTGCTGGTGAAAGAGTAAATAAAGAAAGGAACCCTTCACCTTCACATATATGATACTAATGGAGATGTGAAGAAGGAAACCTATATGATCAAAAACAGTATGAAGAAGGATGATCAAGACAATTGAAAACAATATAAATAGTTTAAAAAATTATTGTTTATCTTTTTTAGACTTTTTATTTCAAAAAAACATTATCTAGTTTTATTTAAAATAGAAATTCTAAATAATTTAGATATAATTTTTTAATTTAAAAGTCAGTAAGAATATATTCAAATTATTTGTATAAATCAATAGTGGAAAAAATATTAAAAAAAATATATAGAGATATTCCAAAATGAAATATCAATATCTCTATTTTGGAATAAGTAAAATACTACAACCACATTAGAGTTCAATTTCATAATTTTTGTTGCAATACTGACCTTCCTAGCCTTTTAAGATGTCAAAATTATAGTGAGCTCGGGAGGCTTCTCTCCAAGCTTTTAAAGCATAGGAATAAAGTCTTAAATCAAATTAAATAACTCTTTTCTTTAGGTCTGATAGACCAAAGATTGGTCTCAGTGAATGTTAACCACCGCCACCATCATCATCATGAATATAAATATTAATATTAATTCTAATATTATTAATATTTATATTAATTGTAATGTTAATTATTAATATTAATAATATTATTATTAATGACATTGACATCAAAAATATAAATAATATTAATATGAAGACTAATAAATAATATTAACAATATTTAGTATTAACAATAATATTAATATATTTTAATTTAAATAAACAGAATTAAAAATAAGACTTTTAAATAATATTAAGATAATTTAGTATTAATAATAATATTAATACTTAAAATATTTATTATTTTATTATTTTATTATATTAATATTATTAATATTAATATTAACTAACAAATTAAAATATTAATCTTAATGTTAATATTAATGAATACTGTGGAGAATCTCAATTCTCTCACTCAAAAGTCATACCACAGAAGCCTTCAAACTATTAATGTTAATATTAATTAATATGAATACAAATATTACCTTTTAATATTATTAATATTATTATTTTTAATTTTAATTTTAATATTAATTTTAACATTAATATGAATATTAATAACATTAAATAATATTATTAATATAATATATGTTAAAAATAAATAAAATATTTCATGACTTATAATAAGATCAGAAAGGATTCTGCAAGGTTTTCCGCAGGCCTGGCCGCTGACGCTAACTTAACCTCTGCCATGTTTGGCTCTGCCGCTGCCGCCGACACCACAGCAGGGCGAGCAGGCTCTGCGGGCTTCACCGCCGCAGCTTCATGTGGCCTCTCATGCCCGAAACTGCTCTGGACGTAGACTCAGCCCATCCAATCGGCCACCAACTTTTCTCAGGTTGCAGGTCCTGGGGTTACTCCCACAAGTGTTTATGAAGATCTTGCAACAAGGATATACGCACAAGCTGTTGCCTCCTTCTGCCGATGAATAGGTACAGGAGCCGTCATCAACGCCAACCATCACAAGGTTGCAGGCTCAAGCATTCCGGCAGCCTCGAATATTTCCAAGGCCCTACAGAGGCCCAGTCTCAGCCTCACAAATAAACAGGGCAAATGGGAATGGATACTGCTTCAGGAGGGCTTTAATCTTCATCCAGTTATTTTCAATGCCAAAAGCCTTTTGGATTTGGGGATACAAGGAGTATGCACAGTTCAAAAGCAGGTTCGAAGCGGAGAGCAGAGGTTTTCAGATCATTCACCCTCTACTTATCAGATCGAGATCTCTCTTCTATCTGGTGGAACAAAGCTTCTCTGGGTGCGAGCCACGGATTTGGTGCAGGACCTTCTACGAGATCTCGAACTCAGATTGGGGATCCCCTCAACCCTCCTGAGATTTCTTTACGGAGGTAAACAACTCAAGGACCCTTTTCCCCTGTCTTATTACAATATTAAAAAAGATTCTTCAGTTGTGCTCTCCCTACGCTTGAGAGGAGGAGCATCTCGGCAAATATCCTCAGCTCCTGCCTTCTCCTACAAGGATGCGGTTCATACACAGCCCTCTAAGAGAGCTGTTCAACTAGCTAAGGCTCCCAAGCCTTTACCGGTGGACAAAATGGAGGAAACCCCATCCATTGAAATCTCTCATCCAACATTGGATGATCAATTTCATATGTTTGCAGAAAAAGCCATCATTTGCAGGTTTAATGGACTATGGCCTCAATCTGTAGATCTCTACCAATGGATCCATTCCAACTGGACCAACAATTGCAAGGTCTTCTTTTTCTCGAAAGGCTTCTTCATTGTGGCCTTTGCCTTCAATGAATATTATCAGAAAGCCTTAATGGAAGGCCTCTGGTTCTGGGGATTAGCGGGGCTCTTCCTCACTCCATGGTTTCCAGACTTCGACCCTTCCACAGCTGTCATCACCAAGCTTCCCATTTGGGTCAGACTTCCAAACCTCCCTACACATCTCTAGCACTTCGCAGTCTTCCAAGGGATTTGGAATACCTTAGGTCACTTCTTGGCCATGGATACCTCAAGGGGGGAGAAAGGAATATACACCTCTGGCAGAATATGCACAGAAATAGACATCAGCAAAGGGCTACCTGATCAGATCAAACTCAAAATTGGGGACTTCTATTCGACTCAAAACTTGGACTATGAGAACACTGCCTTCCGGTGTCGTCACTGCCATCAAACAGGGCATCTCCAAAACTCATGTGCCATGTTCCTTGACAAAGAGAATAATAAAAAATGTAAATCCAAATCGAAGAGCTAGAAACCATGTGATCCACCCCCCATGGATGACATAGATTCCTTCAGCTCGGATGAGGAGGAAAAAGAAGCGAATGAAGAAAATGTTGAGCACGCGAAGGACTCCCCCTTGGCCTGCCCTGAGGATCCTTTGGCACCTTCGATCTCGCAAAAACACACGCATGCGCCCTCTTCCTCTGATTCAGATAAGGAGACTCCTCCTTCAGCGCAGAATAGTCAACAATTGGTTCCTGTCCAACCAAGTCACAATGGTTGGGTTAAAGTCAGCAAGAAGAAAGTGAAAAAATGTCGTTTGGAAGTTTCTACCCACTCTGGGTAGATCCCTCTATCTCACTCTCTATTTTTCAATTATCCTTGTTACCTCCTGCTTTTTCCAAGGTTGCATTTTGGGACCGAGGTTGATAATCTATCATTTCCGGCTCCCCTGCTTCTATACTTTGCTTATTTACAAAGCTCTAATTGTACCATATGATTTTCCTTAATAGAATTAGTCTTACTTAGAAAAAAATATATAATATATGTTAAAAACAAGAGTAAACTAAAAAAATTATTATATTTATTTATTTAGATCTAATCCAATTTATATATTTTTAGAAATACTATCAATAGTCAATATCATATGCTAAAAACTATAAACTATTTTAATTATTCCAAAACAACTATTTTACTTATTCCAAAACATTTTAAAAGCTAATAAAATTATATTTATTTCTTTATAATTAATTTAATTTACTCATTTTCAAGCCATTAAATTAATTTAGATACTGCATCACATTTAATCCATTAAAAATTAGGATTATTAACAAAAATTGTATATTTATTTGTTTAGATTTATTTGATTTACTGATTTTCAAACCACTGAATTAAAATATACATTTTCTCACATTTAATCGATTAAAAAAAGGACTTTTTTATGGGCAATGACGAATTCACAAATAAAAAATTTAATATTATGTTTAAAATATGTATGGCAGTTAATTGTTGTTTTAGTTGTACCAATTATTCAAGTTAAAGAAGGTGACGGAAGGAGCTCTAAAGTATATTAAGAATTGGAAATATCTTAAAGGAAATATGATAGTTTCTTAGCAAATATTTTAGTTATTAAAATTTTCTACTCTTTTTGTATATTAATTTTTTTTTACTATTTTATATTAATAATTTTATATACATTAATAATTTAAAATAAGTCTAATGTTCATATAAAATTAATAGCTAAAAAAATCATCATAATTATTATATTAACGTTAATTCTTATATGACGTTTATATTTTTTAATAAATAAAATTATTAGTAATATTAAAAATATTAATTTTAATAATAATATTTTATGAAATTAATAATATTAATAAAAAATTATGATAATATTAATATATTTTTAATACTATTAATATTTAGAAATATTAATTTTAATGTTAAGTATTAATATTAATAACATTTAATTATTAATAATAACACTTGATATTAATTAAACTCACATTATTACTATAAATAATATTTTTATAGTAATAATATTAACAACATTTAGTATTAACAATAATATTAATAAATTTTGATATTAATATGAATTTAATATTATTTAGAATATTTATTATTAGTATTAATATAAATTAATATTAATATTACTATTACTTTTAATGTCATTAATATTTATAAATATTAATTAAATATTTATAATATTTAATTAACAATTTTAATATTGTTTGATGACATTAACATTATTACTATATATAATATTAACATTAAAATTAATAAATAATATTAGCAATATAGTTAATAAAGTTTAATTTAAGATAATGTTTATTATTATTATTTTATTTTATTAATATTATCAATAAATTTTAGTATTAATTAATTACTATTAATTAATAAATTTTAGTATTAATATTATTAACATTAATAATATTTTAATATTAAGTTTTAATATTAATTTGAAAATTCATTATAAATTATAATATATAATATAAATTTATGTTTTTTAAATTTTAATATAAATATCAATATCTCTATTAGTTATTAATATGAATATCTCTATTAGAAGATCAAAAGTATCTCTCTTTTAACTAGCTCAAAGAAGAAAACTAATATAGCCAAGATTAGAACGAACTCTCATGAGCTCCATAGTGAAACAGGTCGTTGGACAGTTCCTAAAACACCATGGATGGAAAGGATCTGCCATCTCTATAAGAATATGAACATCGAGGATGAAAATCACTTCCTCTTAGAGTGACCCGCGTACAACCACATTAGAGCTCAATTTCATAATCTTTGTTGCAATACTGACCTTCCTAGCCTTTTAAGATGTCAAAATTATAGTGAGCTCGGGAGGCTTCTCTCCAAGCTTTTTGAGCATAGGAATAAAATTTTAAATCAAATTAAATAACCCTTTTCTTTAGGTCCAATAGACCAAAGATTGGTCTCAATGGACGTTAACCATCAGCATCATCAAGTATTAATTTTAATTTTAATTTTATTAATATTTATATTAATTTTAACGTTAATTATTAATAATATTAATATTGTTATTAATTACATTGACATCAAAAATATAAAGAATATTCATATAAAAACTAATAAATAATATTAACAATATTTAGTATTAACAATAATATTAATATATTCTAATTTAAATACACAAAATTAATAATAAGACTTATAAATAATATTAATATCATTTAGTATTAATAATGATATTAATACTTAAAATATTTATTATTATTATTATTATTATTATTATTATTATTATTATTATTATTATTATTATTATTTTATTTTATTAATATTATTAATATTAATATTAATTAACAAATTTTAATATTAATATTAATGAATACTGTGGAGGTCCCTAATTCTCTAACTCAAAACTCATACCACAGAAGCCTTCAAACTATTAATGTTAATATTAATTATTAATTTTAATATTAATTAATATGAATACAAATATTACCTTTTAATATTATTAATATCATTATTTTTAATTTTAATTTTAATATTAATTTTAACATTAATATTAATATTAATAACATTAAATAATATTATTATGGTCAACTATGGTTCAACACCATAGTGTGACAAAGTTTATCTCAATATGAAAATCAACCATGGTCCAAGGTCACATTGTGATAAATATTGTCTCAATATGAAAATCAATCATGGTAAACAATGGTCCAACTTTATATTGTGACAAATATTGTGTCAATATGAATATCAACCATGGTCAACAATGGTCAACCGTGTTTATTTTAGGGTTTATAATATTTATTCAACCATTGCATTGTGACAAATATTGTCACAATATGAAAATCAATCATGGCCAACCATGGTAAAACATGGTCAATTACGATCAACCATGGTTAATCATGGTCAATAGGAAAATCAACCATGATTCAATGTCACACTATGGCAAAGATTGTCTCAATATGAAAATAAACCATGGTCAGCCATCATCGAGCTTGGTCAACCATTGTTGACCATGGTCGACCATCATCGTCGATGACCAACCATCGTCGTCCTTGGTCAAACATGGTCAATCATAGTGACCATAGTCACTCATTGTCAACCATAGTCAACCATGGTCCAACATCGCACTGTGATAAAGATCGTATCATTATGAAAATAAACCATGGTCAATCATGGTTACCCATGGTTAATAATCATGATCACATTGTAACGAATATTGTGTCTTGCTCCAACATCAATTTATCACAACCATGGTCATCAATGGTCAACCATGGTCCAATATCGCATTATGACAAAGATTTTCTCAATACGAAAACCAACCATGGTCCAATGTCACATCATGTCAAAGATTGCGTTAATATGAAAATAAACCATGGTCAACAATGTCCAACCATGTTTATTTTAGGGTTTAGAATATTTATCTTAGGGTTCATGTACCTTGGGCCTATAATATGAAACTCGTGGGTTTGATTTTATTTCCTTGGGTTTTTAGTATTAATCCCTTTCATTTATTAGTCCCTTGGATTTATAATACTTATCCCTTGGTTTTATTAATCTAAGCATCCATATTCCTAGGTATAATATTATTCATAATGTTTATAATATTACTCCTAGGGTTTAATATAAATCCCTTGGTTTTATAATCATGGTCAACCATGGTTCAATCTCACATTATGACAAAGATTGTCTTGATATGAAAATAAGCCATGTTCAACCATCATCGTCCATCGTGAACTATGGTCATACATGATCAACCATGGTCCAATGTCACATTATAGAAAATATTATTTCAATATGAAAATAAACCATGGTCAACCATCTTCAATCATTGTCAACCATGGCCAACCATATTCAATCATAGTCAACCATGGTCAAATGTCGCATTGTAACAAAGATTGTCTCAAGATGAAAATTAATCATGGGCAATCATGGTCAATATGAAAATAAAATAAGGTCAATCATGGTCAACCATGGTCCAATGTGACATTGCGACAAAACTTGTCTCAATATCAAAATTAGTCGTCTTCAACCATCATCAACCATCATCAACCATGGTCAACCATTATCAACCATGGTCCAACGTCGCATTGTGACAAATATTGTCTTAATATGAAAATGAAATATTTCCAATCATGGTCAATAATCATCAATAGTCATGGTTACATTGTGACACACATTGTCTCATGGTCCAATGTTGCATTGTGACAAATATTGTCTCAATATGAAAATGAATATTTCCAATCATGGTCAATAATCATCAATAGTCATGGTTACATTGTGACACACATTGCCTCATGGTCCAACGTCTCATTGTCACAACCATGTTCATCCATGACCAACCATGGTCAACCGTGGTATAACATCACATTGTGAAAAAAACTATTAATATGAAAATCTACCATTGTCAACCATGGTCAATCATGGTCAACCATGGTCAACCATGGTCCAACGTCACATTGTGATAGAGATTCTCTCAATATGAAAATCAATCATGGTCAACCATGGTCCAACATCACGTTGTCACAAATATTGTCTCAATATGAAAATAAATCATGGTCAACCATGTTCATTTTAGGGTTTATAATATTTATCTTAGGGTTTATATATCTTAAGTTTACAATATTAATCCTTTCGGTTTTTTAGGTTTTTGTAATTATCCCTTGTTTTTATTGGTGCATTGGGTTTATAATATCAATCCCTTGGCTTTACGAATCTAAGGGTTCCTATTCCTAGGGTATAATATTATTGATAAGGTTTATAATATTTACCATAGGGTCTAATATAGATCCCTTGGGTTTATAATCCATTAGATTTATAATATTAATCATAGGGTTTAATATTAAACTTTGTGTTTACAATACTAATACCTTGAGTTTATTAATTTTAGCGTTTATTTTCCTAGGGTTTAATATTCATCCCTAGGTTTTATGTTATTCCCTTGGATTTTTAGTATTAATCCATGGTCAAACATGGTCCAACATCACATTGTGAAAAAGGTTTTATCAATATGAAAATAAATCATGGTCAACCATGGTCCAATGTCGCATTGCAACATATATTGTCTCAATATGAAAATAAACCATGGTCAATCATGTTTGCCTTAGGGTTTATAATATTTATCTTAAGGTTTATATACCTTGGGTTTATAATATTAATCCTCTGGGATTTTTAGGTTTTGATTATTAATTCCTTGTTTTTATTAGTGCATTCTATTTATAATATCAATCCCTTCACTTCACTAATCTAAGGGTTCATATTCCTAGGGTATAATATTATTGATATGGTTTATAATATTAATCCTATGGTATTATATATATATGCCTTGGGTTTATAATCAATTAGGTTTATAATATAAATTCCTTGGGTTTATTAAATTAATCATAGGGTTTCTATTTCTAGGGTTTAATAATAAGCCTAGTGTTTACAATATTAATCCCTTGGGTTTATTAATTTTAGGCTTTATATTCCTAGGGTTTTTAGCGTTTATATTCCTAGGGTTTAATATTCATCCTAGGGTTTAATGTTATACCCTTTGGCTTTTAATATTAATCCCTTCGGGTTATAATATTAATCCTAACCTTCATGATATGCATATTAGGGTATAATGTTTATTTTAGGGTTTATAATATCTATCTCATGTCCTATGTCCCTTGGGTTTATAATCTTTCGGATTTTAGTATTATTGTGTTGGCTTTATTAGTCCATTGGATTTATAATATCAATGGTTTAATATTGTAACATTGGAATGGTACAAAAATGTATCCAACATCACATTGTGATAAACATTGTGTTAATATGAAAACAAGTATAACAATCATTATCACAATGTTGCATTATATTTTAATTTATTCAATGTTGCATTGCTACATTAAAAAACTTGTGTTGAATAGAATTTTTATAATATTAAGGAATTCTAATATTTAGTATATAATATTAAAGTTTTATATTGGATTTATGATTTGTAGTATATTTTAATTTATTCCATGTTGCATTGTTACATTAAAAAACTTTTGTTTAATAGAAGGTTTATAATATTAGGTAATTCTAATATTTAGAATATAATATTAAAGTTTTATATTGGATTTATGATTTGTAGTATTATGGTTTATAATATTAATCCTAGGGTTTAATATCAATCCATTGGGTTTTTAATATTAATCCTTTGGGTTTATTAATCCCTTAGCTTTATAATATTAATCTCTCGAGTTTAAAATTATTTCCCTCAGTTAAAATCCAATGGCTTTATAATATTAATCCCTTAGGTTCATTAATTCCTTGGATATATAGTATTAATCTCTTCAGTTTATAATATTAATGCTAAGATTCATAATATTAATATAAGGGTTTATATTCGTAGTGTTTAATACTAATCCTAGGGTTTGATGTTATTCCATTAGGTTTTTATTCCCTCAACATTTTAATGTTAATCTAATGGGTTTAGTAATCCCTTGGGTTTATAATATTGTTCCTAGGGTTTCAATATGATAAAAAAAACATGGTCCAATTTCATATTGTGAAAAATATTCTCTTAATATGAAAATAAACCATGGTCAACCATGTTTGTCTTAAGGTTTACTATATTTATCTTAGGGTTTGTATACATTGGGTTGGAAATGTTAAGCCTTTGGGTTTTTTATGTTTTTAGTATTAATCCTTTTTTTTTTTGTGCATTATGTTTATGATATCGATCCCTTCGCTTTATTAATCTAAGGGTTCATATTCCTAGGGTATAATATTATTGATAGATTTTATAATATTAATACTAGGGTTATATATATATGGCTTGGGTTTTTAAGCCATTAGGTTTATAATATAAATTCCTTGGGTTTATAAGCCATTAGGTTTTTAATATAAATTCGTTCGGTTTATAAGCCATGAGGTTTATAATATAAATTCCTTGAGTTTATAATATATTAATCATAGGGTTTAATAATAAGCCTAGTGTTTACAATATTAATCCCTTAGGTTTATTAATTTTAGGGTTTATATTCCTAGGGTTTTTTAGGGTTAAATATTGATCTTGGGGTTTAATTTTATTCCCTTAGGTTTCTAATATTAAACCCTTGAGCTTATAACATTGATCATAAGGTTCATGATATGAATCTTAGGGTATAATGCTTATTTTAGGGTATATATTATTTATCTTTGGGTCTATATTCCTTGGGTTTATAATATTTATCCCTTGGGTTTAATATTTTTCCCTTGGGTTTATACTCACTTGAATTTTTAGTATTAATTCATTGGGCTTATTAGTCCCTTGGGTTTATAATATCGACAGTTTAATACTCTAACATTAGAATGGTACAAAAGTCTACCCAATATCACATTATGACAAACATTGTCTCAATATGAAAATATGTCTAATAATCATTATCGAAATGTTACATTACATTGTAGTTTATTCAACGTTGCATTGTTACATTACAAAATTTTGGTTTAATACAAAGTATATAATATTAGGACCTTTTAATATTCAGTTTATAATTTTAAACTTTAATATTGGACTTACAATTTGTAGTATTAGGGTTTATAATATTAATCTTAGGGTTTAATATGAATCCCTTTGATATATCAATCCTGTGGATTTTTAATATTAATAATTTTGGTTTATAAATCGCTCACGTCTATAATATTAATCCCTTGGGTTTAAAATTATTCTTCTCCATTTATGATCCATTGAGTTTATAATATTAATCCCTTAGGTTTATTAATTCCTTGGATTTATAGTATTAATATCTTGGGTTTATAATATTAATCCTAATGTTCATAATATTAATATTATGGTTTATATTCGTAGGGTTTAATATTAATCCTAGTGTATAGTGGTCTTTCGTTAGGTTTATATTCCCTCGATTTTTTAATATTAATCCAATGGGTTTAGTAATAGCTTAGATTTATAATATTGTTCCTAAGGTTTCTAATATTATTCATAAATTTTACAATCCTAGGTTTAATATTAAGCCTATGGTTTATAATATTAATCCTATGGCTTTATTAATGGGATAAAATTATAACATTGATCCTAAGATTTATAATATTAATATTAGGTTTTAATGTTTATTTTAGGGATTATATTGTTTGGGTTTATAATATAAATCCCTTGTATTTAATATTATTCCCATGGGTTTATTAGTCTCTTTCTTTTATGAAAACAATCTATTGGGTTTATTAATGTAAAGTTTCATTTCCCAAAGGTATATTGTCATTCATAAGGTTTATAATATTAATCCTAAGTTTTAATTTGAATCTCTTGGGTTTATAATCTGTCAAGTTTACAATCCATTGAGTTTATAATTCAAATTACTTGAGTTTTATTGATCCCTTGGTTTATAATATTAATATTTTGGGTTTAATATTAATAGTAACCTCTTTGATTTGTTTTGATTTTAATATTAATATCTTGGATTTATGCTTTGGAATATTATGGATTATATATTAATCCTCGAGATTTATAAAACTAGTTTGTTGGGTTTACCAATTCCTTGGGTTTATAATATTAAACTATTAGGTTTATTAATCTCGCCAGTTTATAATACTCATAACTAGTTGGGTTCATTAATCCCTTCCATTTTTAGTAACTTGGGATTAGAATATTAATAATTAGTTGGTTTCATTAATCCCTTGTGTTTATAATAGTAATCCCTTGAGGTTTGAATCCCCAGGTTTTATAATATTAATCCCTTGGGTTTATTTACCGCTTATGTTAGTAATCCTCAAAGTTTATTATATCAATTATTGGGTTTATAATATTCATCCTTTGGGTTTATAATATCAAACCATTTGATTTATAATATTTATCCCTTTTACAAAAGCTAATTATTAATAATTATAATCATTGATAATTAATAATAATTATGGATAATAAATATTTAATAATTTATAAATATTAATAATTATTACTAATTAATAATAATTATTAACTATTAATTACTAATAATTATTATAATTTATAATTAATAACTAATCATTATTAATATTATAATTATTCATTTTTAATATTAATATTTAAATCATTTTTTATTATTAAATATTTATATTTATATTTATATTATATTTAAATTTATGTGATTAATACCAACATCACATTATTTTATTTATAAAATTATTCCTTTGAGTTTATAATGTTAAGATCTACAATCTTATGTTTTATAATACTAATCTCAAGGTTTTTGATCCCTTTGGTTTATATTATGAATCTTAGGGTTTATGATCCCTTTGGTTTATAATATTAGTCCTAAGGTTTATTTTCCCTTGAGTCTATAATATTAATCTCTTGTGTCTCCTCAGGTTTATAATATTAATCCATTGGGTTTACAATATCGTATTTATTATAAAAGTTTGAAATGTTCAATTTAATATTGGAGTTTATAATATTCAGTTTTATAATTTTAGGGTTTATATATTAATATTAATCTTTTAGGTTTGATAATCCTAACCGTTTATAATATTAATCCATTGGGTCTATTATTCCTAGAAGTTTATAAGACCAATCATCGCACTTTATATCATTGATATCTTGGGTTTGTTATTAGAGTTTATAATACTAATCTCACTATTTGGTTTATATCATTATTATTAGACTTTATAATATTAATCTTATGTCTTATAATAATGGGTTTAATAGTGTTAGTGTTTAAAATACTGAATTTAGTATTAAAGTTAAATGGCATGATGTATCACATTTTTCTTATTAATAATGTAACATTTTAATCCTAGGATTGAGTGTTTTTTCATTTAATTTATTTTCCGTTGGGTTTATAATATTAACACTTTGGGTTCATTTTTATTAATCTTAAGGTTTAATATTTTTTCTTTTAGGTTTATTTTCATTTGGATTTATAATATTAACTCCTAGGATTTATTTTCCTTTGGGTTTATTAATCCGTTGGGTTTATTAATAATAATGTTAGGGTTCAATACTTTCCCTTGAGTTTATAATATTAATTCCTTGGATTTATTTTCATTTGGGTTTATTAATCCTTGTGTTTAGTTCTCTTAATATTAGGGTTTAATATTTTTCCCTTGTGTTTCTTTTTCCCTTTGTTTTATAATATTAAACCCTAGCATTTATTTCCCCATGGGTTCATAATATTAATCCCTTTGATTATTTATATTGCATTTTTTTATTTTGGGTTTTTAATATTGCATTTAGAATCAAGATCTCAAATATTGAGTTTTTAATATTGGGTATATAATATTTGGTTTTTTTAATATCACTCTTTATAGTATTAATCATGATATTAATCCTATGATTTAAAATGTTTATTGTAATGTTTATAATATCAATCTTAAGAATATAGTATTAACCTTGGGGTTTATAATGTTGTATTTTATAATATTAAGGCTTATATTAAATAATTTAATCTTCGAGTTTAATATTGATATGTTGAAATTGTTCATAAATATATATTGATAATAATATTAATATGTTAATAAGTATATATTAGTCAATAAGATAATGGTGAACCATAAATACGTGTATGAAAATATATATATATATCTAATAATCACATTAATACTATACATCTAATAATTATTAATGTGATTGATAAATTCCTATCGGTGTATATCAACCACATTTACTAATGTGGTTGTATATGTGCTTCATATACGCCTATCGGCGTATACCAACCACATTGGTAAATGTGGTTGTGCTAGTTTTGTAATTTAAGGGTGTTTATCTATTCACTAAGACTCCCTAAGATATCTATTTTAAATTCATTAAGAATATTTCCAATTTTTTCTCTACTTACTGTTCCAGTTGTAAATTTTTTCACTCTAGCAAGAGAAGGATCTCTTGGATTTTTCCCAGTTTTTGCTTTGCCCCTTGAGATATGAATATAATTCATCAATGTCAGGTAATGGGAGTTGAGAGATATCTTTCTTCCCCATCATGTTGATAATATCTATCCACTCATCTCTAATGGCTTTTAATAAAAGAGCTTTTATAAAGTATTTCGATATAAATTACCCATTTTAGCTCTTTTTATGTTATAATTGAATCTTTCAATTAAATCCTCCAAATTATCATCCTCTCTTTGCATCATTTTGAATACTTCATCCTTATGATTAATGTGTATGCAATAATCCAAATATCTTTCTAAAAATTCTCTCTTCATGTCATTCCATGTCCTAATAGACTGCGTGACTAAACCCATGAACAATTTTAAAGCTGCTCCTTTCAGTGATGAAGGAAATAGCTTAATTTTTTTAGAGTCCTGTAAATAATCATAAGATACACATAAAACTTCAAATTCAAAAAAAAGGTTCTAGGATCTTCACTTTTTAATCCATGGAAATTTGGAAGGACAGAAGGTGAGATGTTTTTCATTGTGGCATTTGTATCCCCATCAATTATAGGAAATCCAAAAGAATTGTCATTTTCCCTATTTCTTCTATTCTCTTCACCTCTTCTACCTCCTCCTTCATTCCCTCTACCTCATCCTCCACCTCGTCCTCCAAACAATAAATTTTCTCCATTTAGAATTTCCCCTTCTCCTTCTCCTCCTTCTCCTCTTCCTGCCATTATAGATTCTTTAGAGATAATATAAGGTTCTATCTGTAAGGTTAATTTCTCTTCCTTTGGTTATTCTATCAATGGAATGTTGAAGAAAGGTTCTTCTTCTTCTTCTCTACTATGAATTTTTAACTCTTTAGCTAAAATGTGTTCCCCTGTAGAGGTGAAAAAGGTTATTCCTTATGTTGGAAATATATGATTTTCTTCCTCTAAGACTGCCTCAGTGGATGAAGTAGGAGATCCTCCTGATTGGATTTCTGACCTTAAGACTTTAGGAATTCTATGTCCAGTGAGGTATGGAATATGAGTTTGAGATGGTGGTGTATCACTATGTGGTCTAGGTGGAATGAGTGGTGTTGAAGGAATTAAACTCATGCCTCTAGCTAGAAATCTACCCCTATAATCTATTTCCCTGCACATATCATTTTTTTTAGATGTAAGAAATGAGGTTACCTAATTACACTTCCCCGACAACGATGACAAAATGTTTATCCAATTTAATGTCTTAAATTTTTCAACATAAATTATCAACTGAGGTTTGTAATCTGATGAATTTTGGTGCACTATATGTGCTTAGTTAACCTTCTTCTTACTTCATTGTATGTATTTTTATGTTGTTTTTGGGGGATTTTTTTCCTTATGTCTATATGTCAATATTAAGAAATGAGAACTATGAAATAGCTACTGAATATAGTGAATTTAGATGTGTAAAACTAAATTTTTAAAAGAAGGAAGAAAAGGAAGTGTTCTTAAATTATACTAACTTGCATAAAAATGAATCAAAACTATTAAGTGGTTAGAATCTGATTTAAAAAAAGGGTGCCTATTCTAATGAATTTAATTTTAACATTAGTTCTACTCCATGGATTGAAATATAAATCTTATGACTGAAAATTAAAATTGCAATGTTATTGTAGATGAAAGCGGATTCAAAGGAAAAAGCAATTAATGTATGATAAATCACTCCAGCATTCAATATGGAAGTATGAAATAATCACCCTCTTGAAATGATGTAAAAGCAACCGATTACACTTTAGTTTTGAAAATTAAATCTAGGAAAGCATTTAAATAATGTAAAGGAAAACTCAATAATTTCATAGGTTAAACACTCGACCCAATTTAGAAGTATGACAAGTCACCTTCTTGGTCTGATCTTTAGGAGCATCCAATTATACAATCGATTGAGGATCTTAATCTACAAAAAAAAATCAAAAGCATGTAAAAGAAAAGCTCAAAGATTACATAGGTTGAACACTCGAGCACCCAATTCGAAAGTATGACAAGTCACCTTCTTGGCCTAATATTTAGGAGCATCCAATTTTACAATTGACTGAGTATTTTATCTAAGAAAGAAAATATAAGAACATGAAATGAAACTAAAAAACTACGAGCTCTATCACCTCAAACATAATCCAATTGGAAAATAGATGAATCTACCTTCTTGAGATGTTTTTAGAAAGAAAATATTACATAGTCATTCTATAATTGATGCTAAGAAAACATTCATAAATTAATTCTGTGACATCGATCTAAAGGCTGCAACACAATATTAATCTACTTTGTGAATTGACAAAACAAAGCAAATAATTAAACTAAAATAACTAATGATAAAACTCCTCATGTGCAGGGGCCCTCTGCGACAGAATAGGTCGAGATCCTATCTGATTATGTACGCATTAAGCAGAGACTGGAACCACGAACACGATCCTTGTATTATGAACCAGAATAGAATTTAAAGCTTACACAACATTTCATAAAATTAAGACTGTCTTTGTTCTTTGCTATTTAAATAAATTAAAATGTAATTGTGAGGAGCTAATTATGGCTATAGATGGGTATTCTAACCAAAACATAGAATTAGATTTTAACTGGTTAAATCTTGATTTTCTACATCAGATAAAATTAAGAGTTCTTCGCTCTCGGCTTAAGTCCTTTGACCTTACTTTAACCACAATCACAGGCATCCTTTTCTATCAATTTCGATCAAGTGGATAGGACGAAATCCATGTGTGAATCATTCTAGAGATGACCATGTGGCTCGTTCCTCTATTTTATCCTCAGAACCTATCAAACCATAAAATTAGCTGTGAAAACAACAATTAGCTGCAGAATAGGTTGCGTTCTGTAGCTGAGTTACAAAAATCCATTCAAATAACAAGAACATCAGAATATAACTTAGAAATCATTTAAATTCATTCCCTGAGATAAAACATGACATTTATCGTTTATTGTAGTGTATGGACTTATGAAAAGGTAAGGAAAAAGTGATGAGAAAGAATGTCAGAGAAAGGACAATTCTAAGGTTCAAAAATAATGATGCTGCAACAATGTTACATGAGGTGACAATGAAAATATATTTGTTTTAGCATTGTGTTTCAAATGTTGACATGATGAAAAATTTGTTTGTAGCATCAAAAAAATATGTCAATATTACAACATAAAGATGATGTAATATACACATAAAGATATTGATTCTACTCTATGTCATGATAATCAACATCGGTGCAACACTATATCTATGCACAATCTACCTTTTCTTCAATCTAACTGTACATTTATTGTATAAGCTAAAAAGTGGGGGGATGGGCTCCCTCATTTCGCTTCACATGAGGATTTTGGTAAGATCTTCTTGGAGATGAAAGAGATTTGTGGAGGCACTTAACAAGAGTAATCCGGTGAAATTTGTGGGGCATCATTGGATCTCTTGGATTCATGAGTAATTTTTTTATCATTTTCTCTCATTTTGTTCTTATTTTAATTTGTAGATTTAAAACAAAATGGGATTTTTGTTTTCATTACTTATATGTGGATTCAAATTCTGAAGCTAAGGAATAGATGCCATAATGTATGATATTGAATCTCCTTTTTGGTTTTCCTTTATGACATATGATTAGAAGAAGTGTATTCTCTATAAAGATTAATATTAGAAGAAATACCATTGCTATCATGTTATCTACCTTGCTAGACTTTAATTCACCATGTTGTTGTGTATATACTTTGGTTATAGGATTTACAACATCATAGGAAATATCTAAATAGATATAATGTTCCATTTTTTAGGCTTATGAATATTATTGTATAAATAACTAAGAGAAACACTAGTATTTGTTGGACCTGTTATAAACCTAATTTTCCTTGTGGGAGGCTACAATGGGGAATGGAGGATGATTGTATATTTTATTTTAAAATATTAGTATAATATCTATACTCACTTAAAAATATTATAATTAGTATTAATAAAAATAATAATAATATTTTATATCTATTATAATTACATTAAATATAATTCCATCGATTAATTTTGCACTACAATTATTGGTGGAAATTTTGACACTACTATAATTTTATAATGATTTTGCAATAATGACACATGATGTGAAAATTATAATATATTTGTTTTAGAATTGTGTTTCAAATATTGACATGATGAAAAATTGTTTGTAGCATTCAAAAAAAAAATCAATACTACAACATAAAGATGATGTAATATACACATAAAGATATCAATTCTCCTCTATGTCATGATAATCAACATTGATACAACACTATATCAATGAAAAATCTACTTTTTCTTCAATCTAACTATATAATTGTCATATGAGCTAAAAAGTGGGGGGAGGGGCTCTGTCATTTCATTTTCACATGAGGGTTTTCGGAGAGATTCTTGGAGATGAAAGAGATTTGTGGAGGCACTTAACAGGAATAATCCAGTGAAATTTGTGGGGCATCATTGGATCTCTTGGATTCATGAGCACTTGAAGAACCTCAGACCTAGGTAGGGGGAGGCAAGGGCTCTCCCCCCTCTCTTAAGGTAAATGAATATTTTTGTCTCATATAACTATGGAGGCCTTGGGAATGATTCAAAAAGAATACCAACGAAAGATCTAGTAGGGTCATAAAAACCAACAACTCTAATAATCCAGGAGACCAAATCAAGTGAAGAAGAAATGGCATACATAACTAATAAAATCAACAAATATTTTAATGGGATCGCAATCAATGTGAGAGCGCTTCAGGAGGAATATGCATAGTATTGAACCACCCAATATTGGATATACAAAATGATCATTAAGAGTAGCATTGGATAAAAAAAATACTTTCAAAATAAATAAAGTGGGAATACCTTTTCAATGTATAAAATTTATGCCAAATTCACTACAGAGACAAAGAGTAATGTTGGAACTCTTTATCACTTAAGCTAGAATCACATGAAGACCACTCTGCTATACTTGGAGGTGATCTCAATCTTGTAATGAACAATGAAGAAAAAAGAGGAGGCCTCTACCTCTTATATCCTAGCAAAGACAAACTAGAAAACATTATGGTCGATAACAACTTAATGGGCATCAAACCAAGGAATATTAATTTCGCTTGGAGTAATAGATGATCGGGACCAGATAATTTCAAATAATGGCTATATAATTTCATATTCCATATAGATATTGTATTTGTATCCATCATTGTGTCTTCAAAGATACTATCAACAATAATATCTGACCATAAACCCATAAGCATAACATTCGAAGAAGGAGTAAACTTTGATCCTCTCCCCTTTCACTATAACCCCCTCTGGTCCAAAAATAAGGTAATAATGTTTCTAGTTGAACAAGCATGACATACACGAAATATATTTATCCAAGCTTCATTTTGTAATCAAAACCCAAGCTTGTAAAATCCGCTCTCAAGACCTAGAAAAAATAACTACAAAGAACCAATCTAGGAAAAGTGTGCTCTCCAAAGGGAGTTGGAAGAAGTGTAGACAATACTAATAAATTATGTGGAGATAGAATAACTCTAAGAATATGAAAAGGAGATTTATTGGAAATCTTATCAAGTAAATAGAAAAGAGGAAGAGGATTGCATAATTAAATCAAGAAGCTTATGGATCCAAGAAGGAGAAAAAAATACAACCCTCTTCCATAACCAAACAAAGGCACAAAGAAAAAAATAAACATTAACTCTATCTACAAATAAGGGTATATATTAATTTAAGGGGCATAGGTGGTCAGACAAGAAGCATATCATCACTTCAGCAGGCTCCTCACATTGGACCCCAAGTCGACTAATTACAAGAAAATCATAAGCCCAAATCTAGAAAAAGTGGTTGATTAACACCAAAACAAAATGCTATCTTAACCAAGTTGGAAACTAAATAAGAAATTTTGTGATAAATATGGAGCCTAAACCTTGAAAAAGTGCCCAGACTAGACGAGTTTAACATTTCGTTCTATAAATCCTGTTGGGGGCTCATCAAGCAAGACCTCCTCAAAATGATTCATTGGGTACAAATAAATTCAAAATTCTGGGCAACACCAACTCAACCTTTCTAGCCATAATCCCAAAAGAAACTAGGCCATCTTGGTTCAACTACTTCTTTCCAATATGCTTATGCAACTCCTCTGACATCTTAGCCAAAATACTAGCAACCTAGCTAAAGACTCTTCTCCTTCACCTTATCGTCGAAAACCAGGGTGGCTTTATTCATTAGAGATAGATAGTGGACAACATCCTTCTAAACCAAGAAGAAATCCACTCAAGCCTCTCAAGATAAGAAAAAGTATTCATTATTAAGCTTGATATGGGAAATTCCTTTGATAGGTTAATACATTCCTTCTTAATTTTTGTTTTAAATATATATTTTTTTGCTAATGAATTTAATAGTTTGATAGAAACATGTATTAGAAAGCCATTGATTACATCTTTAGTAAACAGAAGATCAGGAAAATTCTTCCAAATTACAAGGGGGATAAGACAAGGGTACCCTCTCTAGCCCTTTCTATATGTTCTTATGGAAAATTCCCTTAGAAAAAATCTAGAACAAGACTAAAAAAGAAGTTTGATCATTGGAATCCACTTCATTTGAGGAACAAAAATATTAAATTACTCACAATTTGAAGATGAGACTCCGCTAATTGGAGGTGCTTCAACAACAATGGCAAGAAGAATCAATGAAAATATAACTTTATTTCTTTAAGCACCAGGAGGATTATTCAACAAAATCAAAAGTAACATATATGGTTGGAACACAGCCCCCAGAATCCTTAGAATAATTTCTTAAATTTTTGACATTCCTTATAAATCAGAATGAAATTATTTGAAGTATTTATGAATTTCAATATTCAAGCAAGTTGCGAAGACCGAGGTATGGGCATATATAATGGAAAATATTAGATAGAAATTGAAATATTGGGGGACAAAGTGGTTAAATCTTGCAAGTCACACCATCCTAATAAGATATGTCTTATTACCTCCCACCATCTACTAATATGTGATCTTACAAGCACTAGGTGGCATTCAAAAACAAATTGATATCCTCCTAAGGAAATTTCTATAGCATGGGGGGGAAGTCAGACACAAAAAAAATCCACCTCCTTAGCTAGAAAAAGGTTACAACTCCCTATGAAAGAGGGGTGATTGGTATCAAACACTCTGAGCTTATGAACATATATCTGGGAGAGAAAACCCTTTAGAGACTCATCACAGAGGGTTCAGCTTTGTCAAAACATGTCATTGAAGGAAAATACCTGAACACCTCTTGAAAACAACTTATAAGTCCCCTATTCCTCTCTAAACTTGCTCTCCAATTTTGAAATTTTACATGAAAACTCTCCCTCTTATAAATTCTCACACATCTATAATACCGTGGAATTTAAATAAGATAGATTTTTGGGAAGAAAGGATTCTTGGCAAGCCATTTCTGTCAACCTTTCCATATCTTCAACCTCTAAGAAACTAGTGTGTAGATAGAGGTATATTTCATATGGTGAAAATCTCTTCTTGGGAACAAAATGGAATAATCTAGAAGGCTTGGAAACTTCCACCTCTCCTAGTTCAAATATCGCATCTCTGGAGATTGCTTATATGAAATCTAAAAATTTTTACTGCAACTCTAAACACTTAGAGCGATGACTTCAAAAGGAACTTATTAGGAAAATATTACACAATCAAAAGTGGATACATGGCACTTCAAGAAGAGAAAATCCAACAATGTATTCAGACATAGTAGAAAATCATATGGAAATATAAAAAGGTTACCCAAGATTAAATTCTTCACTTGGACTCTAATCAGGGGGAAGATATTGACAGTATAAAACTTAAGCGCGCACAAAATTCATGTAACTACAAGATGCCCCCTTTGCATGAATCCATGAGAGATAATTCAACATGTGTTCCTCCTATGCCCCTTTTCTCAAGCATCTTGGAAAACCCTACGCCACCCCCTCTTGGTCCAACTTAATTTTAATTTGACTCTTGTTTAATTATGTTCTCAATGGAACAAGTTATCCCTTCCCCCTCGAAAAGAAATGTCTTATCGTGCACCTTTGGATCAGTCTCCTGGTGCTTTTTTGCTGGAAATTTTGGCTAGAAAGGAACAATAGCACATTTGAATAAAAAACAACCAGAGAAAAGGAAGATCATGGCCAAAGTTTGGCACTTAACAACCAAAGTTATTATATCAAAATGGAATAAAAAACTGGATCCTTAAATTTTACAGGAAGAAGAGTCACAATGGTTCCATTTTATACTCACAAAATTTGATCATGATGTCCACAACCCTCAAAAAGAACTGCCTTCCCTTAAAAATTGGAAAATAAGGTTGAAAGAACAAGACTTCATAGTATATTTAAAACAATAGAATATATTGTGTCTCTTTTTTTCAATAGAGCCTCCAAAAATAACCCAGGGAAGGGTGGATCAGAGGGGTTATTACCACTCTCGAAGGAGAAGAATGAAATACCTTTGAATGGGGCCTGGAAAATGAATTCAAAAACTGAGTAGAAGCTTATGCCCTTCTTTTGGGCATTACAATGCTTCGAGAGCTTCATATAATTCACCCCATAATTTAGCTAACTGTGAGCCTGAAAAGAGTGTTGATATAAACCTGATCCGACAGCTGACTTCATTGTTTTGTTCAGCAGGTGTTTCATTACAAAGCTCATACCAAGATTTTCATTCATATCAGGAGAGTAATGAAGAATATTCTTGTTTTTTTTTTGATCGTCATGAAAAATTAGTCATTCACGATTTTCAGGATCCTTTTGTCAACTTGCTGCAGTCATCAAAGAACGAAAGCACAGATGTTAGGAAAATTTTAAAACCAAGGTGTGAAGACTACCTAGAGTAGAGCAGTAACATATTAGATGGGCTGGAAATCAATATGTATTCCTATGAATATCCTTTCGCAGAATTCTTGAGGTCATTCGGTGGGCTCATGATTTGAAAATTCATCAAGATTTGATCTGTTGACAAGTTCATGGGAGTTTCCTTTCAGTAGCTCTTTCTTCTTGCTCATAAGGAAGCACTTGCGGATAATTCAAATAGTAGCTAGAATGCTTACATGGTTAAATTGGTTGTTCCATTTCACTTGATCAGGTGATGAATGGATCAATTAGAGTAGGTTTTGTTGAATAAACTCAATTCTGAGCATCTTTTTCAGTTTTTCAATTGTGTTTTAGTCTGAGTCAGTTCATTTTATTGAGTCAATTTTATTTCAGTATTCAGTTTGGTTTTTAGCTATTGACTCCATGCCCAATGGATAGGCACTTGGTCTACGGTGTTCTTGGCACCTCCAAGGAGCTACCATCCCCAGCTAGAGCCAATGTCAGTGTCAATATTTGCATACTTCCAACAGGGATCAGAACACATTTTTCATGTGCATCTTTGGTGTCCCACTTTAAATAATTTTCAATCATTCCATTAGGTCATGATATAAAATTGTTCCACTGGTGGTTGTCCTTGTCAAGTGTCCCAATTTCCTTCACAAGTATATGCCTATTGACCATCTTCCATATCTTCATCATACTGAAAACAAGTCTGCTCTCATTTCACTTTTATTCAAAATCACTCATTGAGTCAGTTTCTTTCATTTATCATTAGATCACTAGGGTTTCATTAGGTCAAATCATTGCATTGTCTCATTTTCAATAAAGGGAAGCAAAAGGTGTGAAGGTGACCCAAAATAAACTAATGATTTGCTTCAGTCATTTGAAATGTAATAAGTATTCAGTCTCCCAAAGGCTTCCAACTCAGAAATCCACATGCCAACACATCAAATTTCAAAGGGAGTTGTCTTTTCCCAAGGGTTCCCAAGTCATCAAATTTCACAAGCACTAAACCCTAATTTCCTCTCCCACTAAGCTAGGGTTTGTTGTGAAAAAGAGGAATATGAGAAGAGGAGCCATAAGGTAGGTAATATTAGTAAGTATGAGGCCATTCCAACTCATAATATCATGTCTCCGTCATCTTTTAATAAATCATTCCAAGAATCAAGCCATTTGCCACTCTTAGGGCCAGTTTCTCTTAAAACTATGTTTCTGACCAAACAGAGATGAAATAAACAAAATTCAGATAGGTTTTTGTCCCTAACAGGTCAATAAAGAAAAACCTCCTTCATTATTTACACAGGTATCATTCTTTGGGATAAATTTCAAACATACAGGTGCTACAAGAGGTTTGATGCACTTTTGGATTGACCTTGTGAAAATATTTTTTTCTCATAGATGGAGTGTCCAAATGACTTACTTGATGAGTCAAATGGAAACTAGACTGGAAAATATTTTCATTGAGATATCATGAGCTCAATTTTTAGTTTAGGAAGGCCTCCAAAAGTTTTATGCACCATCACTCTACATTTTTGCACCCTCATTCAAAACGCTTTGACAAGTCTTGGGAAAATCCACATTTGACAAGGAAAATGAACTCCAAATAGAAAGACAAAGGTATATTTGGAAAGTAGACAGGATAATATTTCCAATGAGCTATACTAGGCCCAATTTGGACACTGTTAGGGCCTCTAAATGTGGTATACAAAAATGTGTTGCAGAGGCATTGCACGTTCAGGAATGACATTGCACGTTTGGAAGAGGGCGTTGTGCGTTTGCCTAGAAAGTTCAAAAATCTCTTATAGCCTCCCTCTCCATCAATTACAGCTCAATATTTGTAGAGGTTGTCTTCAAAGCTCCATTTATCAGTGAGTAAACCTTAGCATCATCTCATTAATTTTTTTTGTGCCTTATAATCATTTGAAACTTTTCCTAAAGAAGAAACCCTAGTTCTCATTTCAAACCTAATCCCTACAATGTTATATTTTTCCATATCCTCTTTCCCTAAAGAAATACCATTCCTAATATCCCTCAATCCTATGTTTTTCACTAACCTAGGTTCCATTCACATTCCCATTCCTTCCATTTTCCAAAACACTTCCTTTCACTTCACATTTCCTCCATTTCATTCCATCACCCTAGGGTTTCTACTTCAATTATGGTTGAGGTTGATACATTGGCACATAATTATCAGAGAGGTCATAAGCAAGTGTTTTCCCCACAGAATGTGGGAGGGGCCTTGTTTTCTTCACCAACAAATTAGGTACACAAAGGCAAGGAAAAGATGGCAGAGGTGGACATACATGAAGAGGAAGGCCTCCATGAGAAAGAGGTAGATTTTGAAACTTGTAAACTTAGACACAATTTATGATGATCTTTCCTTGATAATACAAGAGAAAGAAGCCAAGATTAGAAACCTCCAAGCTAATTTTGAAAGGTCCAAGTTTTTCATTAACTTTCTCAAACAATAGAAACAGCAACTGAAGATCAAGCACACCATTGATGAGGTAAGATGCATCAAACCACAGAGAAGCATGGCTTGAGAGAGTCAACCAACACTTGGAGTAGCTCTTGGTCAAGGCTCAAAAATACAATGACATTCAAAGAAATATGGAAAAGCATTATGCCATGAGGAACAAAATTTCACAAGGCTCAAAAAGACAATGACATTCAAATAAAGATGGAAAAGCATTATGCCATGAGGAACAAAATTGCAAGGGCCAAACTCAAACGATCCCATGTAAAAAATCAAGCTTTGACCAAGAAAAAGGAGCAGGAGAGGTTAGACATACTTGATGAGGTGTCTCTTCATGCCTCAAGCCCTTGATCACCAAGTAACCTTACAATTTTGGCAAGTTTTTGGAACATTTGGCACTTTATTGCATTTTTTGTTTTTTGAGCAATTTTGGCACACAGAAATTCTGCCAAACACGCAGTGCCACTGGCACTGCACTCTTTTTTGGAGCCTCCAATGGACAAATTTCCACCACCATCGTGTTCATAATGATGAAAACATCAAACCTAGCAAGTTTCAGAAATTTTGGAGGAGAAATGGTCCCTCAAAAGTGCAAAAAACCACCAAATTTTCGTGTTTGTGCCTCCTTTTTTACCTTGACACTGTGCTTTTACCAGTCTTGGGTGAACAGGTTTTGGACAGGGCATATGGGCACCATTTTGGAAAATGGAGGCATATTTGGAAACTAGACTCAGAAATTTTTCTAATGAGCTATCATGGAGCTGATTGGGACACTGGAAAGGCCTCCAAAAGTTGCTTGAAAAATAGGCTATTTTTCCTGTCATGGCACTACGCGTTTGCCAGGAAAATGCAATTTTCATCATCTTCAGAAAATTTTGAATTTTTGACTTTTTATCTTGGGAAATGAGAAATTACTGATGTAAAAGCTCAAGATAAATTTAAATTTCATTTTTTTATTGTTATCTAGGGTAGATACATCAAATAAGTCCTCTAGAGGTCAAACGAATCAGTTTCCTCTCTTTTAGAGGCAAATCGTTGGGTCTTCCTAGTCTTCAAATTCTTGTTTGGGAGTAGGTGAAACTGATCCCTATCTCATGGATTCGAATCCCTGAGGCTAGGGAGAGTGGTTATGAGGTCTATATGATGTATTTGCTCAGTCATTTGTAGATTTTGGACTCACTTGGAGCAAGATACATACTTTTGTATTAGTTTTGTCCTGGACATTAATCAAATTTGCAGCTATTTTTATGGGATCGATGTGGTATTGTGTTTAGTTTTAGTTTCTTCTTTTGTGCTCATATGTTAGAATTTTTTTTTACTTCATCTATCATTTCATTGCTATTGAATGAATGTTTTCAAGTTATATGAATAGAATCCATAATTTCTAATATGCTTAGTTTTGGGTAAACATTCATAATTTGTAATTTCTTTAGTTTAGAAATAAACCATGAATTCATCATGCTCTTTCTAGATCATCACCTATCTTAACCATCCCATCATCAAAACCCTAAAGTGCTAAACATTGTTCCTTCCTTGCCGCATAGAACACTCTACAAATCTTGATTTAATTTCCTTGCCTTGATTGTTTGACTCCTCCTGATCCAGCAAAACCCTACACAATCAAATAAAAACCCTGAGCTACTATACCTAGCCTAAAATATTCTTTCCTCAGCAATTTTGGTTGTGATATTTATGGAGAGAGCCCTCTCCTAGCCTATTAGGGCTAGTTACTTGGCTAAGAATGGTTTGAGGTTATCTCGGAATTTCCTTTCTCGGCCTGAGGTTCAATCCAAGTGATAATAGTTAAAAGTCTCAAGTCCTAACAATGTTGAGAGAAGAAAAATCCTTACTCACATTCAAGCTCACTTAGCTCACCAAGAAGGGGTGTCCTTCTAGCTTTTATTGGAGGGGTGAAGAAAAAATTAGTGTTGAAATTCAAAACATCCCCATTCCTTGATCATGAGTGATGACTTAATTTTATCGTTGGAACTTGTTCCATCTACAACAAGTCCCAAGTCTATTACCCCTCCAAATATATAAATAACAGAGATCACATTCATGACAGGATGCATTGAAGTCTAACACCCCCCCCCCTCAAAAAATTACCTCTCTCTTTAAGGTTGATTTTCTCAGTCCAAAGCCTTTGTAATATATCTACCTTTGACTCATATTAATATATGTAAGGATTTCAATCTCTCAAGCTCCTTGCATCACATGCACAAGCATGCCTGGATGTACCTAAAAAATTTCCCCTCTTGTCTGTCTCTCGACACTTTTCCTTGGAATATCCCCCTTCATCCCACAATTCCCTTCTACATGTAATCCTCTTGCAATGGATCCCTCGGGATCCTTTGAATCCCATATAAATGTTGTGAGACACTCCATATGGATTTTTTCTAAACTAGAGAAATCCAACATCGATCGAATTATCAATGTGAAATAGAGTTCAACTCTGAGATTGGGAGTTTTTAGGCTAAGGAAGCATCACTCAAGGAGGCCCTCAACCGAGAAAATCAGTATTGCAAGAATATTTAAAAGGTTCTCTCATATCTATAAGAAATTTTCATCACTCAACATCGACAAATCACCTCTTTGGAGCAAAACATTTCTCTATTGGAATGGAAATGTTCAAAAACAGTTGAATCAAACAATGGATATTGAGCCATGGAAGAAGAAAATTCCATCAACCAAGCCAAGTGATGATTATCATAAAAAAGTTAAGAATATGCATTAGCAGCACTTAAATGTTTCTAAATCTAATTATGAAGTGAAAATATGTATTTCAATTGTCTCAATTTGTGCTCTACTATACAAGCAATGTAGTAGAAATAGGTGAAATCTCTCTAGTTAATAGTAGTAACAAAGTGGAAAAATCTCTTGGGAACCACTTCCCTCTTTTGCATCTATTTACTCGGGCATCCACGCCTCACCTTTTTTTTGGAATCAATATAATATAACCGTTCTTGTAAAAAAAATGAATTATTTTAAATAAAATATGATATAATTTTATTTTATTTTATTTTGGTAAATTGAATTTTATTATATCAAAAAAGAAGGCTACATCAGGAAATTATAAACTTCAAATATCATTTTTGGTATCGCACACTAGAGGTGTTCATGGGTTTTTCTATTTTCCCCTTTATCTTATGAACATCTACCCAACCTATATAGTTATCAGTTACAACTAAGGATAATGCAAAATCCTCATTTTTAGAGAAAGATCCATCACTACCAGCTCAGAAGAGAATGGGATGTCTTCATCACTCTCTAAATGGCTAGACTCATGAGAACACTTATACTCCCTGGTTACAACCACTATTAATGTTTATGTTCTTTCATTATCCTTTTCTTGGGGGTTCTCCTCAACTAAGGGATGAGGCAGATCCACAGGGGGTTGCATTAGATGTTGCAAAAACGAAGTATTGGGAGTTGTATTTTATTGTGTAGAGCAATCCTTCTTCTATATTTTCATGTTATTAACACTTGTTACTACCTTTTGATCTCGCCATCCGTGACTGGGTTTTTATGACTCTTGGGAATTGTACACCCCTTTTAAGGCAGGGGATGCATTCTAAATATTCTTGTCCTATTGAAAAAATCTACACCTAAAATATTTTTGTAGTCCAAAGGCTGAAAATTTTCCTTTCCATCCCATTTTAGGATGATTTTATGTGGAATGCCTTCACTTAAATGATATAAACTTCTTAGGCAATATTTGGTGGTATATTTTGTCAAAGCGACCAATTGAGTTTAAAATAGCTTTGAGGAAATTTGGCCAAATCCACTAGAAGAGTAGTTTGGGAGTGTTAACACTGGAAAATCATACAACAGAAGATGACATTAATTAATGTCAAGCCAAAGGATTTACAGGGCTGGAAGACATTACAGAATCTAGAAATTATTTAAAACTCTCAAAGGATTAAGGAAAATAAAATTTGAACTAGTCTCAAATGTTGTTTGCGTGCATTATCCTTCGAGAAGAGTGCCTTCTGCATGTCTTTTTTCCCAATATGCGCGCATTCCTAAGAGTGGAAAAATGTCACTATCTGGGACCACACAAAGCAAATAACAAGTCACTCCTTACTTGAAGTTGCCTAAGGACAACCACCAATGCCTCCTTAGACACTATGTGAGCACACAATGAAATATTTGGAGCACACAAAGGAATCATACCCCTCTCTTGGGTCACCATCCTCCATGTACCAAGAGAGGGAAGGAGGATTTGAAATCTCCTATATAAAGCCACCATGAGATGAAGAATGGGTGATCACATTGTTATGATGGCTAGAATTGCCCAAGAAATACCACCAGTGTGTGACCCGCAGTTGAAGACAGAGGGGACTCACTTGTTGGCCACCCAACAAGCTCAATCCACATAGTAGAGAAAGAGGGCGACTGCACTGAGGCAAGCTTGGGATAAAAACATCCTTGCTTCAGGACCTATAACCATTGTCTAGAGGCCCTTTGGCAAGAGGGTAAAGTATCACTCTTCTTACTACCAGCACTCAATAAGAGGGGCCTAGAGCTACTATTTTCATTATTGTGTCATTTGACTCGTTCATAGCTTCTGTTTATTTATGTTTAGTTTTAGTTTAGTTTTTAGATTAAATTTACATGCTTTTCTTCTATATAGTATGCTCATTGACTCCACTTATTTTTGCATGTTACCAATATTTTAAAGGGGTAAACCACACCCCTTAGACTGGTGTGATTTCGTACATACGTGCACCAAACACACCACAACAGGATTGGTGACTCCACTAACGTTTTATTACCAAGTTTATGTGGTTGTGCCTTCTTTTACAGGAAACCTTGGTCTATGCTGTGGAGTGGAGCTGAATGTCCCCTGATCTCTCTTGCAGTCCCAAGTTCATCCCAAGTGACACGCTGAAGAATAGAAGCTCCTAAAAATTTTACTTGCAGGATTTTGCACGCATTTTTTCCTCATAGATGTATAGATAACGCGTTCAAAGCTGACCCGCGCACAGAGAACGCACCTATTTCATCCTTTTACGTGAAAATTATAGAATGAAAAATTTCTCCCTAGTTTTTGTTTTTTCCTACTTGTAAGGTGCTTGGCAGCCCCTAATACACCTGCCAACACTGGTTGTCGTACCCTGCAGCTTGTTAAAACTCACTTTTAGCTATTTTTTGTAGGCTTAGTGTTAGTTTTACTTCAAGTTGATTTTTGCAAAGTTCACACATAGTTTAAGTAGGGGGGGGAAATAACTTGCATTTCGAAAAATTTATGTTTTGAAAATTTTGGTACTTACACACCTAGATAACTAGCCCAAGTTAGTGGCCCAAGACCATGCATGCATAGCTAGTTTTCTTTTTTCTAGTGTAAAATTTTTAGTTTAGTTCAATTTTTGCACTAGGAATTTAGGACTAGGATTGAATTGTTTATAGAAAAGCAAGTAATCTCTGCTACCTTTGCACCCTCCAGTGATCCTAGGTAAGCATATGAATGCTCCCTATTCACAATTCGCCATCTCCCTATAGTTAGTCACATAGATTAACTAGGAAAAATTGAAAGCGGCCCATTATCTGCACATGTTTTCCATTTGAGCCAAGAACAATACAACATAGTTTAAATAGGGGATTTTGTAAAGTATCATCGATATCCACACGTTCAAACTATGTGTTTTTCGACTTGGGGCTCACACACACTCACCCACTAAGTGAAGCAAAGAATTTATAGCTTAAGTTAGGATCAAGGGGGTAGGCATCCAATAAGCCGCCTTAATCATACTTCATATCGAAACATATAAGTTGTGTATTTAGGGAGCTTCAAATCCACCTATCAGCCCACAGAAAAGAAAACCCGAGCGTGGCAGAGACCCGTTTCAGAGGGGGTTAGGCTTAGGCGTAGTGCGTGTGGTATCAGTTGGGGCTAGCTGACCCGACTGATACTTGGTACTATTATCTGAATACCAAGAAGCCCAAGACTTGAATGCTCACGTGGGATGGTGGTTCTTAGTGGCCAAAAACTAGGGTAACCTTTACCCTATAGGTGATAGTGCAGGAAAGCGCCAGACCCTCTACCCTTACCTTGGTGGATTCTCTTCGGCTGACTGGGGGCGTCAACAGCTCTTATGGGACGTTGTGCCAGCACTCGCAAGAAATATTCTCAAGGCCTAGTTACTTTTGAGTGTGTGAGGACGCATAGGTCTTCTAGGATTTTGAGTATCATACGCAAACGAACAAAAACCATTTTTTTGTATTGCTTGATCACATAGATTAATTTAAAGGGAAATTTATTTTATTTTTCACTTTGTTTTATGTATGTGACAAGAAATTTGCTTTGATCATAATCCTCTCAAATTTTTCCAAAACCAAACCTGGGTGACACTTGATAAGTCCCAACAGAACCTTATCGATCCAGGGGTCTTTTGGACCTCCCCCCATTACCGGGAGGGGTTCCAGGTCTTTCTCCATTCAGGCATCAAAGATGGAGCGCTGCCACCATTATCAATTCATCCTTTATCGGGGCATCCATAGTTAGTAACCCTAGTCAGTCTCCCAGCACCACACCGCATACCACTTCTCCCACGACCCCTAGGGGGTAGATGAGTGCATCCCATTAGAAAAGCCAACTGAATACACAGCAGGGTACATTGCATACTAACCCTTGTTCTAACCAGAACTTTGTGTCTTCACACATTTCAATGGCATCAACCTCTCAGTCACCTTTCTTACCTTTTTGGAATCTTCCTGATTTAACCAAGCTAACGATGACCCCATCATGCATGATCCTACATGGCCTCTCATGCCCACGAAGCTCCCTTCAGATATACCAAATTTCTAAGGCAAGCAAGCGAAAGACCTAGGTAATCATGTCATGACCTTTCACCTGTGGTGCTCATCGAATAGTATCATTGACGACACTATTTGATTGAGATTATTTCAACGCACTCTCACATGAGTAGTCACGAAGTGGTACGTCGAGAAACCCTTAGCTTCACATGGAACCTTTAGCGCCCTCGCTGTGTTGTTCCTAACATATTTTTAGTTACCCATTCACCATGATTCCGAAAAGGAATTACTAACTCATTTTAGACAAACCCCCACCGTCCATATCTCATACCATCTCCATGAATGGAGGCGGCGTCGTAGTTTATGTAAAGCTAAACTTGATGACTGGGTTCTCTTAGATTTGTTTCTGAAAACTCTTACGGCAGAGATTTCAAAGGATGTGGCACAAAAAAATCCCACATCCGAAGAGGACGCAATAAGCAAAGCCTAGAAGCTTGAGATGATTTATATGCAGTCAGGATACATTTATAACATCTTGCCTAACTCCCTGCACCTACAAACTTATCAAGAAGTGCCAGGAACGTCGAAATCTACAGACAGGATAATTGGGTCAATGACCTAGGGTTTCCTAGGCAGTAGTAGTCAAAACCCCAATTACACATACAGTTCTACCCAGAACGTGCCTCAACCCAGTTTTAAAAGTCATCATATGCCTCAAAAAAATTTGACCAATAGGGTGCTAGCGTATCACCAAGGCGGACCCTATCCTCGAGCTCAGGGGAATTAGTACGCAGAAAGAAAAACTGACAGAAGAACTCCCCTCCAACAGTCAGGTGCAAACCTAGCACTGCATTACACTCAGTCCCCAGCACATGACCCACCTATGCAAAACAATGCACAGGTGAACTTTGTGCAACCATCCCAAAACGAACCACACCAATATAACCAGTAAAACTACCCTCCTAACGTGGTAAAGAAAAAATCCAAAAACAAACCAAAAGGGAACCCTGGACAGGGGGCAACAACCAGCAGCGTCCACCATGATCCCAAGCTGGAGGTAACTCCAACCGGAGTCAAAACCAGGAGCCAAGAAATTCCCAACAACAGAGAAAAGGCCACCTCTTCGAAAAAACCATTCATGTTCGATATGTGGTCAGTACGGTAACTATAGTCACCACTGTCCCGATCTCCCCAAGATGAAGAAGCTACAGAGTAGCCGAGGACAATGAGGATCTTCCCAACAACCAGTCATGATGCAAGAACCTTTCCCCAACCAAGGGATAGTAAACACTCATCAGAAAAATACAAATGATTCTGAGAAAAGCAGCCATGAAATCTACATGACTAGAGAATAGATTTTTTTCCAAACACAGAATTGCAACTACGACACCCCACCAGACACCAATACGTCAGGGGCAAGTACGAGGGCACCGACTACACCTTTGACCATTTCAAAGATGCCTATATAACCATTACTGAAGATGGAAAAGGGACCTACTAGGCGAGTAGGAAACTACTCCAAAGCGGCCCATAATTATAGCATCATGGACGATTTAGCACAATCTCCCATTGTCATGTCATCTTTGGAAGTATTGCAGTCGTGCCCAAAACAACGGAAATCCCTACTTTCTGCATTAGGCACTATCGACCCTGTCGATACGCACCTGATGGCTTTTGACTTAGAAAAAGCCACCCCCCAGCTTCCTTCCATGGTCACCTTCCAGATACCAGTGTCAGTGCAGAATATCACTATCCACTGATGTGTCATAGATGAGGGTGCATCCACATGCATCATGTCCAAAAATGTTCGGCAGAACTTCTCCTGAACTAAAACCCTCAATCATCATGCTTCGATCATACGATAGTCATCCCTCGACCCCCGTCAGCCTCTACCAAAATGTCTTGATCTGTTTAGCCAGAAAGACGATCCACATAGACATCAAGGTCTTGTACACTCACTTGGATTACAATATACTCCTCGGGTGGAATTATATGTACACCATGTCTACCATAGCCTCCTCAATCTTCTGCATTATGATGTTCCCCCATGAGGACCGCATCATTATTGTAGACCAAAAGACACACAGCAAGAAGCGTCCCCTAGAAAACACTGATGTAATCCTACCCCATGTACTTACATCCATAGATGCACTTTCATGGTACCAAGAATATGGCCCCGCCCAATTCAAACTGTCCTCCGTTCTAGGGTCATTCCTAGGATATCCTCCCATTATCCCTAAGTCATCACCAGATGTCACAGGGGCTCCGGTGTGCATGATGTCCACATCAAGCACCTAATCTAGTTAGGACATGGACACAAGTAGCGCCAACACTGAGGCATCGGCTACGACAGCCTCCCTAGCCTACGCCACCTCCCAAACCCCTTTCCTCTACCCCCCAGCTGGCTTCGTCTCCCAGCAGGTTTTGGCAACACTTGTGTTACCCAACATATCATTGGAATTCCAAATTTGGTACCTCATTCCCCCTTCCGTAACAAGATCCATCCATGTTACTACGATAGGGTTGAAGCCCCTCAGACCCGAGGAGCCCCCACCCATCCAAAAAATAGTTGAGACCACCTCTGCAAAGGAAGTTCCCATTGAAAAACTGGTGATCATAGCTAGGAAAACCAAGAAGAGAGGAAATAATATGGTGACCCCTGCCATTCAATGGGAATCACAAATATGTGCCATATGTGACGTAATAGGTCACCCTACCCATATATGTCCGGACCTGGATGAATTAAAACCACTCCTTGGCTCCAAAACAGACATCACGACACTGCATTCCCATAAAAAGGAACCTACCACCAAAGTTAAAGGCAAAAAATTTCCTACCAATCACGTATGCGCTATCTGCAGCATCTATGGGCACTATACGTACCACTACCCAGAGATCCTGCGATATAGGGATGCCCCACATGCCATCAAGTAGTCCTACCAAGAGTATCCCCCTGCCCAATCTGTCGGAGATGAACCTCGTACCATCCTGTACCTGTAGGAGGAGAAACAGTCACCAAAAAGACAACCATTTGTCCCTCCTCCCCCCAAGCCACCGTACACCAGCCAGGGATAGGGGAACCTGGTTTCCTCATCCTCTTGAGTTATCAAGTGCATCAATTGTTGCAGACAGCTTGGTCGGATCTTTGACCTAAGGTCACCTAGGCAACAGTAATCTGTATTCAGGGAGATCCTAGACAGAGGGTAGTAACCAGCAATGCCCCCCATGATCTCAGTCTGGGGGCAACCCCAACTAAAATCAAAACTAGGAGCCAAGTAACAACTCCCAAGCAAACAGAGGCGATGCAACACATTCTCACTCCCGAAAAAATAAATTTTCAACGCCGAGAGGTATGCTGTCTCTCATCTTCTTTTTTAAAGCTCATGATTTCCAGTAAATTTTGATAAAGAAGATGCTTTCACTTGAGGTAGTTTTTTTTGTAGGAAAAGCTCACAAACAATCCACAACGTTATCTCCTAAAATTTCTAGAGTAGGTATCATTCTACCCCTAGCATGATAGATTCCCAGAAAACTCTGCACATCCTAGCATCATTTCTCCATCAAAAATAAACCATAGGGTCCTCATATCCGACCGTGTTTATCATCACCTCACCCTGCACATGATAAAAATATGCATTGGTCGATACAGCCTACCCTTCACGGTGCCCGTCACCCACAGTAGACCATATATCACAACACAAGTGACGCCATGGCCATACCACTTCAATTCTGGAAACACCTCGTGCCCATCCATTCATCATGCACAAGGACAAGGTTACCATACAAGCTGAAACCCCCTTCCCAGATGACCCAGTTGTACAAGTAGATAAATAGCGCACCACCATGCCTCACATTTGGCCCACCATACCTCCACCAACATAATCCCATTTGTGATACCTTTACATCTGCTTCATTAACCCCGCGCATGGGACCAACCAATGGGACCCCTACCCCCAGCAAAACACCTTCCTCACGCCATCAGTGAGTGAACACTTTCATGTTTTGGGGTACCTGTCTCTGTGTTTTGTACAAACCAAACCCCATTATTTAATTCTTTTGGTAAGTGTAAAAAGACCACAAACAGTGCACTTCATCTCTTCACCCTCTCATTTCATCTTTTCTCCCATGGTAGCAGTCCCTGAACACCCTTGGTCAGAGTATTTCACCCCCCACACACAAACCATCATGACATTCATAGCCGGTTTACACCCGCCCTGGAAGTTCTACCGACTCCAGGGATTACCTCTTCAGAAATAACTATGACTGTCACCAAGCTGCTTAAGTATACTCTAACCTCGGGCCACTGAATCCCCATCATCAATTTTCAGTCACCCCTTGCCAACATGCCTATGTTAAACCCACCATATCCAGGTCCCTGATCCCTCCTATTGGCAACCCCTCATTCAGTTGAGGCTTCATTTTTTTTTACTTCAACACCCATATTCCAAAAAGGAAGCAGTACCTTAGATCACCCCTCTCCATACAAAGGGGCATCCTCGAGTGGCATTGTGGGAGACATCATTGTCCACAGATGTCATCAATCCTCCTGACATTTGACTATGACCAAAGCTTTCATGTCAATATGGTATCATACCTTACAAACATTGCACTTTGATCAGATCCGTTGAAGACCTGTGCCTCCATAATCATCTATGTCAACAATGCTTATACGGGAAGGTCCCAGCCAGCACCTATGTGTACATTGCGCAGCTATATGCCATATCAAGTTTACACATATGGGTACCAAATTCCACCTATATTCAAATAAAAAATTCCCCTGAGGACATCATCAGTTGTTGTCAACAAACGCCAACATCACTACCGTAGTAGTGACACATATAGAACATATATCTATCAATTTTGTTTAACTATCCATAGCATCACGAGCATGGGACATGCCCGCCTCATTGAAATTTTGTATCTGTATGGTAAATTGTATTTTCTTACAAATATCCCTTACGCCATGGTCATTCTTGGAAACAGTGCAAGGTGTTTTCAATCCCAAGGCTTCACACAGGTCTCTCTTTCTCTACACACGATACAAAAAAGAAACTATAATGTATTTCAGCTATACAGTTCTTCCTAGACCTCACACATTAGGGGGCAACTGTTAACACTGGAAAATCGTACGGTAGAAGATGAAATTAATTAATGTCAAGCCAAAGGATTTACAAGGCTAGAAGACATTACAAAATCCGGAAAGTATTTAAAATCCTCAAAGGTTTAAGGAAAATCAAATTTGAACTAGTCTTAAATTTTGTTTGCGCACATTATCCTTTGAGAAGAGCGCCTTTTGCGCGCCTTTTTGCCCGATATGTGTCCATTCCTGAGAGTGGTGAAATGTCACTATCCGAGACCACACAAAGCAAAGGACAAGTCACTCCTTACTTGAAGCCACGTAAGGACAGCCACCAATGCCTCCTTAGACACTATGTGAGCACACAATGGAATATTTGGAGCACACAAAGGAATCATACCCCTCTCTTAGGTCATCATCCTCCATGTACCAAGAGATGGAAGGAGTATTTGGAATCTCCTATATAAATCCACCATGAGATTAAGAATGGGTGATCATGTTGTTATGCTGGCAAAAATTGCCCAAGAAATACCAGCAGTGTGTGACCCAGAGCTGAAGACAGAGGGGACTCACTTGTTGGCCACCCAACAAGCTCAGTCCACACAGTAGAGAGAGAGGGAGACTACACCGAGCCAAGCTTGGGATAAAAACATCCTTGTATTGGGACCTACAACCATTTTCTAGGGGCCCTTTGGCAAGAGGGTAAAGTATCACTCTTCTTACTACCAGCGCTCAATAAGAGGGGCCTAAAGCCACCATTTTCACTATTATGTTGTCTTACTCGTTCAAAGCTTCTGTTTATTTATGTTTAGTTTTAGTTTATTTTTAGATTACATTTGCATGCTTTTCTTCTATATAGTATTCTCATTGACTCCACTTATTTCTACATGTTACCAATATTTTAAAGGGGTAAACCACACCCCTTAAACTGGTGTGATTTTGTACATACGTGCACAAACACACCACAATAGGGAACCTTACCCATAATGGAGTAGCCAGATAATTCATAGAAAGAGGGTTGAAATCCAGAAACCATGGTTGGATTGAAATTGTCGTACGACCCTCAAACCAGGGTCCCTAGTCGAAAACCCTCTTCTTGTCTTCAAAATCCTTGAAGACAGCTACAAAATATCCTTTGGAACAAAATAGCATATATAAGTTCTAGATCAAATTCTAATGAACCTAAGCCTTGAGGGAAGTATCCAAGGGCCAAAATCCATTGAATTGACAAATAATCATGTGTAATTCATAATAAATAATATTATTCTTAGTGAAGAACTCATCCATATGAAGTGTTGTGGTGTCCATTGAAATCTCCACACAAACTCTTGGCCTCAAAGAGCCTTTTAGGGTTGGGATTTGGAGCCTGAATTAAGGGCATCTTTAAATGATAATGGTTTTGAGGCCAAATATGCCCCATTCACTTTGGCCTGTAACCACCCCCTCCCACATTTACCTAATTTCATTGGCCAGCTATAGTAAACATGAGATGAAGAGTTACTATAACATTACCTAACTTCCAGGCTTCAATTATGAAAGTGGGGTCGACAACTAACAACTCATAGACTTTCCTCAAGGCTTACAAGACACTCAGGGGCTAAAGAACCACCCCAGGTGACAAAACCTTGAGTTGGGGCTACTTTTTTCTGACTTAAAATCCCAACCGCACATACAAGCTTGGAAAGGTGTGGTCATAGGGCTCCAATTGCATGCATGACACCACTTCCATGAAGGTATAGCCCAAAAATTTTAATTCAAAGGGTGCAGTCCCAAGATCTATGCGACAATTCTAGGCTAGCCTCTAGACCACTACCCAAAACTATCTGAGACTTTCCAGAATCATTATTGACATGAGGAAAAGATAAAAATTCAAATTCGAGTCAAGAACTTAACCTAAACTTCCTAGAACATGCTATACATTTCTTCAAACACATGGAAAACAAGTAAGATACAGGTCATGAATGGATATATGATCATAAAAGTTTGATATTTATCTGAGAATAACCAAGAAGGATCTATGCCCTCTCCACATAGCTGCAAAAACACTTATTATTCCATGCATTCATCAACCATTCATATATTCATCAAACATGTTAAGAGCCATAAAAAATATACATCATATAACCAACATATATTCAACAAATAACCAACATATAAATTATGGAAACTCAGCCATAATACCACCATCATAATAAATACATATGTTCATAGATCACAATAGAAAAATACCTCATATTAACATATGAAAATTCCAACCAAGTCAGGGACTTCCACATATTACCTGACCATAGATTGGGCTAAACCAAATATCTCTTTTAGCCAATCACCTTCATGCCATATTCCTAAAATGAATGTTGGATCTCATGAAATAAACCAAAACAAAACCATCGACGGATTCCATATTCCAACCGCCTCAACCCTAAACCATTGATTCCACCTTATCCTTGGACATCACCAACACCAAATAGATCGGTCTCTACCCAAGTTTTCCTAGGCTCGGGAACTATTATCTCAACCCAAAACCTTCTAGGGCTCGAGATTGTTTCTCCAACCTGGCTCTAGGGACTAGTAACTCAACCCACCAAGGGCTCCAAAGCAATTGTCCCAACCTAGTCTCCATGACTAGTAACTCAACCCAAGTTTTTCCAAGGCTTCCAAAGCATTTGTTCCAACCCATAGTAAGGAATTATTAGCACCAATTAGAAAAAAAATAAGTGGAAAAACCCACAACACCATGGCTATCCAGGAAATGGTAAGATAAGGCTAAATCCATTGTCAATCAAGGAAATACTCCATGCCAATGACAACACATAACCGAATAATCACATGCATATACCATGCATCCAAAAATAAAAAAGTAAATCACACATTCAACCTATTACCTGCAAAGAAATCCAGGTTGTAGTTGTTTATCCATCTATTCCCTTGGGCCTTATTTCTTTCCTTTGCCTTCTTTATCCAAATAAAATGTTTTCCAAAGTGCTCCAATAATTCTTTAAGTATGCAAGAGTGTGAGAGAATGAGGGAATAGAAGAGAGCTCCAAAACTAAATTGAAAAAAAAAAATTTGTGAGTTGATCCTTATAAGCCTTTTTATCATTGAGGCCTATATTTTCTTCATTTTCCTTCAAATTCCCTCTCATGAAAATTTTTGTCTCTTCATCTCCCGTTTATCCTATTTTTTTATTTTCATAAAGAAAATGAAAATTATTGACAATTTTCCTTTGCCAATTTCCATAGCCATTAATTAATCTCTCACGATACCCATCACTATTTTTTTTCCCAACATTCATCTTGGAGTATGTTTCATATAACCTTGGTCTTATAATTTTTACATGGAAAATCAACCAGGGGTTATTACAAACCCCTCCCCCATGGTGAACGTTGTCCTCGGTGTTATATGACACCTATGACAAACAAACTACTGAAAACAAAACATGCTTCCCCTGAAGCTTTATAACATAGCTTGTTGTAGTATTTACAATGACCACTGTTAAAAACATGACAATCATACCGTTTACTGGAGCTTTATAACACAGCTCATTACAGTATTTACAATAACAACCACATATACACTCATGAACATTTACTTCAACCAATAAATAATCATACTGTCTATGGAGCTTTATAACCATATCTAGATACAATGCTTACAATAACATACACCTATACATATGCATGTTTTCTTTAACCAACAAATAAAATGAGATAATTCCCATATCAATCAACAATGGAATATAGAGGCTTACGTCTCCACCCCCTAAGTAGTACCAGGATTTACCTTCTTCCTAGGAAATCTAGAATCCACTACCAAATTCAAACATGCATCCAATGTTCAGTGCTACGATCCTTGTGTTGCTTGTTCTCTTAGTGAACAGTTATCGGCTCATTATTCCAGGGAACACTCCGAATGTAATTTTGATTCCATATTGAAATTATAATGACCAAACAAAATATATTCCTTTACCTTCCCTTCTCTACTACATAGTCCCTCAGGAAATCTCGTCGCCCCTTTGTGTGTATTCACACACCTTCCAAGTTTTGTTGGCATCCCCTTCCTGAGTGATCCATACCTTGGAAAGGTTTCCTCGCATTGAAAGGTCCAAAACCAAGGCATATCCCTACCTCAAAACCATCGTACGAGTCTTAGCATGCTCATGGAAATAAACTAACACTATTGTGTACTAGTTTCCCACAATGGCCCTGATCCGGAAGTGTTTTACCAGCATATTGTTTCATGTTCCAATTCCTTTTTTTGTTGATGATAATTTTTGCAGTCAGTTTCAACCACCCAAACCAAGCATTTCTCTGATTCTTGTATAAAGAAAATAATTCCATTAGAATAAAAAGGAATTGAAATACATTCAAATCATACCTAATTGGTGGCTTGTCAATAAGGCACACTTGAAATTATGTTTACTTCCTGTCACAACAAGTCAAACTAGCTCTCCAATAAATTCATCATGTATAAACATATCACATCCGGTTAGCTCAAAACTAAACCATAATAAATCAAAATCATATATCACATGTAACCATCATAAATCAGAGTCATATATCACATGCATAATCAAAAATAGAAATAAAATATTGATACTTATCTTTCAATCAGTTCTTTTCTTCTAGCTTTGTTCTTTTTCCTTTTCGTACACATAGTACTAAATCAGTTGCCTCACCCAGCAAGCACCCAATGCCTTCTCTTCTTTTAAATCATGCATACATACACACAGTGTACATCACACACATACACCCACACATGGAATACAACACCACACAATAGATGCACCTACACCCATCATACAACACAACACTTACACCTACACTCAGTGCACAACATAATGCATATATTTACACCAAGTACAACACAATGAATACACATTTCATGATACAATGACTACACAATACACATAAAAAAATACCACATGTGGACAACATAATGTGTACGATGTGTACACAATACCACATGTACACAACACCACCTGTAAAATGTGTACATAACACCACATATAACAGATGTACACAACACTGCATGCACATAGCACCACATGTGAAACATGCACACAAAACCATATGTACACATCATTGTATATACAACATGTACACAACACCATATATACAACATGAAAACAACACCATATGTACATAGCACCACATATAGAACATGCACACAATACTGCATATACAACTTTTACACAACACCATACGTACACAACACTGCATACGCAACATGCACACAACACCATGTGTACACATCACCACATATGAAATATGCACACAACATCATATGTACACAACACTAAAAATGCAACATCTACACAACACCAGTATTTCCCATCCAGAGACCATAATGTCTCTACCAAGCAACCTTGATTCTAGTGTCTTTCCACTATCCATGCTTGTTCTAGCATAACGTAGATCACACCGATTTCATTCATTGATGTATCCATCAACATTACCTACCATATCATAAAAATAGGCATAGTATAATCACATAATATCAATTCATATCCACACAATACTAAGCTCATATATCTGTCAAGGCTACTCTGCCCACTTGATCCCTCATGAAACTTGAAACCTCTTCATGTCATTCACCTGCATAAGAAATCATTGCTCCACCAGCATGATCCTGACGACCTTGTTAGAAAACGACATACATACATACATGTATACATATAAACATTAGCATAAAACAGTCATGATCCCTGACGACCCTTGTTGGCATGTGTTGTCCTTGATGGCAACCTACTTGATGAAATAAGATTGTTGGCTATATGATGCAATGTGTTGTCCTTGATGGCAACCTACTTGATAAATTTGATGACAACCTACTTGATGAAGTTGTCCTTGATGGAAACCTACTAGACGAGTTAAGGGGGAGATTGATGGAAATGTGATACAATGTGTTGACTTTGATGGAACCTACCTGATGGAGTTGTCCTTGATGATGTATCTACAGATCAGTTCAGAAGTAAGTGCCAGAATAATGTTAAACAAGGTATGTCACAAGGCATACGCGATTTTGTTAAGGGTAAGTCGCGTATGCACGCGAAAATGTACGTGACAAGTAGCGTATGCCCATTTGCGCTCTAAATCAAGGAAACCAGGGGACATTACCATGGTATTGACCCAAAGTATTGAGCGCTTGATTGTATATTTGATCCCGTCCAGGAATACCATCAGAAGTTGTGTGGTTTTGGCTCATGGTATTGACAAAAGATAAATCTATATAAGGAGAAGAAAATCATAGTGAAAAGAAGTGGAATTCTGGGTATTGAATGAATACTTCACTCTGAAGTATATCTACATGGAATGAATTGATTGATCTGAATTACTAATGCACCTATGAAGAAAATGATGAAGAGGGATCTCTAGATCTAAAATGTATATGTATTTTCTAGATCTGTTTATGAAATGTTTAGATCTGAGATGAGGTGAAATACTTTTTGAAGTAAAGGATGAAATCTGAGTTGTTTACCTGATCTGAAGAGCTGCACAGTCCTAAAAAGTTACAGATATATACGCAGGTTCGCTTCAGTAAAAGAGCGTGTATACACGAGTCTGCTTAAGGAAAAGCGCGTATGGCCAGATAGGGTTTTCTGAAGAATGCACAGAAGTATACACGGGTTTGTGTGCATGAAAGCGCGTACATACACAGGTTCAGTGAAGTAAAAGTGCGTATGGAATCTAGGGTTTGCTGAAGTAAGTGGAATGAAATGTCTGATCTGTTTTGTTGTTTTACTGTTATCTGCCAATGATGTATTGATAAAGAAGTGAGTTGTTTGAATGATGAATATGTTGCTGATTATGTTAATTGAAGATCAAGTCCTTGGTTGATTGGTTGATGATTCAATGAATGAATTGATGGGGTTATAAGTTTAATTTTGATGAATGTTGAGCTTAAATGTGTGGAGTGGGTCCAGTCTAGAAATATGATGAAAAGTGGCCTGCAAGTTGTGTTGTATGGAAGCTATTGGATCCAGTATGAAAATTGATGAAACGTGGTCCGAAATGGTGTTGAGGGTCGAAGCCTTCAGTGAGGGGGTTGTAGCTCCCTTCCAGTGGTAGCTGGTAAATGAGAGCAGGGGGTAGTAGCTCCCTTCCAGGAGAGGCTAGTAAACGAGAGCAGGGGGTTGTAGCTCCCTTCCAGGAGAGGCTGGTAAACGAGAGCAGGGGGTAGTAGCTCCCTCTAGGAGAGGCTGGTAAACGAGAGAAGGTTGTAGCCTTCTGCAGGTGGGTGTCTGCGTGCTGGTATGAGTTTGTGCCAGTACATTGTTGTAAGATGTTTTCTTTATAATAAAATATTGAAGACAGAGACGACGACAACGGTAGTTTTCTCCCGACTTGGGTTTCCACCTTAAATCCTGGTTTTCATGTATGTTGCTTATGTGTGATGGTTTATTCTATTATTACTGCACATGCTTACTGCTAACTAAACATATGATGAATGAATGATGCATAGATCTAAGTAAAGAATTAAATGCATAATATGATCTCTGTATATATGCAAGTTTTATGAAGGATATCCGCGTGTATACATGATTTGGTTTCAGGAAAGTAGCGTATGGGTTTTAAAGGAAGAAAAAGTAAAAATTTTTGAGTATGCCCTAAATACCGATTCACCCCCCCCTCTCAGTATTTTTCCCAACATTTGGTTTCAGAGCAGGTCCTTTTGCAGAAGCTTGATCGCTTGAAGGAGATCCGTCACAATGGGAAGTCATGAAGGAGTACTTTCTCTAAGGCCACCTTTATTCAATGGAAGTAATCTGTTATTCTGGAAGATACAAACAAAAGAATATTTGCAAAGTCTTGGTGCAGAAGTATGGGCAATCGTGGAAGAAGGTTATTAGTATCCGACAATTATTCCTACTGATGCAGCATAAAGGAAGAAATATGAAATCAATGCCAAAGCAGTCAATGTTTTATTAGGAAGCATGTCTGAACCAGAATTTGCTAAAGTGATGCAGCTAAATTCAGCAAAAGAAATATGGGAAAAAATCATTCTAAGCTATGAAGGAGATACAAAGGTAAAAAGTGCCAAACTCCAAACTCTCAGAATTGAATATGAAAATTTAAGGATGCATAGTGATGAGAGTATTGCCAGTTTCTTTTTACGTCTAGATGATATTGTAAATCGTATGAGAATTTTGGGTGAAACCATAACCGATACTACTCTAGTGGAAAAAGTCTTAAGATCTTTGACTTCAAAATTTGAGTCAAAAGTATCAGCTATTGAAGAAAGGCAAGATCTGCAAACTCTTACTATTTTTCAACTACATGGTATTCTGACTGCTTATGAAATGAGACAAGGAGGTCCCTCTCAAATCAAAGAAGCTGCTTTTAAGGCGTGTGCAAAAGGAAAAGAAAAGGAAGTTGTCAAGGAATCAAGTTACATATCAGAAGAAGAAGAAGAAAATTTTGTGAGAAGACTCCAACCAGGTACTGGAAGATTCAGAGGTAAGCTTCCCTTCAAGTGTTTTAATTGTGGAAGAGTTGGTCATTATGCTGCTAAATGTCCTTATGAAGAAAATCATGATAAAGGGAAACAATTTGAAAAGGGAAAGAGCTATTATACAAATGAAGATAATGATGAAATGTCAAATGAGGATGAAGAAGATCCTAACCAAAATCTGCTAGTGCTCATGGCAAGGAAGCAAAAGAAGAAGGCTACTCAAAGAAAGGAGATATCTCAGAAAACATGTGAAGTAGAAAATGAAGAAGATGAAAAAGGTACTAATATTTGTGATTCACTTCCTTATGCAAGCAATGGTGAAGATAGTGAAAATGATAGTGAAAGTAATAGTATGGGTCTAGAAGAAAATCTCAAGATTAATGATGAAGATCAATTTAAAAGGAAGGAATCTATCTACAAAGATATGATGGAAATGTATCAAAAACTGCAGGATAAAGTAACCAATCAAAGTGAAAGACTTGAAGCAGAAATCATCTCTCTGAAAGAAGAACTGGAAAAATAAAGTAAGAAGAATGAATAACTTCTACAGACATTTGAAGAACAAGAAAATGGGTTGAAAGAAGAGATTCTAAAATTGAATGATCAAGTAGAAGAAGCAAGAAGGAAAGAAGAAAGCATGAAGAAGCAATGCCAAAGTTTGGAGGTTGAGGTAAATATTTTGAAAGGTAAATTAGAAGAAAAAGATAAACTCTTGAGGTTTCAAGATAGTACTAAGATTCTGGACAATATTCTTAGTAGTCAAAGGTCTCCCTCTGTTAAATTTGGTCTTGGTTTTCATGAAATTGTTAAAGGAGAATCTAGTTCACAAGGAAGTGCTAAAGATTCAAAGGATATCAATGCAAAACCTGAAGTGTTGGAAGAAACAAAAGGTCAACCGACAATCATGAACTGTCAAAAGAAATCATTCCCTCCTAACTATAGAAGCATCAATAATGTTGAATGCTTCAAATGTCATAATTATGGGCATATTGCAGCCAATTGTAGAAGCAGAATGTTTCAGTCACATACAAACAGATACTACACAGAAAGGTACTCTGGTTTCTTCAAGGGATATTGTTTTTCATGTAGCAAGTATGGTCATAAAGTAGTTGATTGCAATAGAAGAAAGAATAGAAAAACACATTATGATCCTTATGCTTACTTTTCTGGTCATGCAAGATGTTATGCCTGTAACAAGTATGGACATGTAGAAAAATAATGCAGGATGAATAGATCTGAGAAATTGGATAATTTCCAGCACACAATAAGAAATTTCAAGCAAAGCTGGAAAAGGAAGGAGGACCGGTCAAAAACGTAGGGGATAATAATCCTACTGCAGTCATCCGCTTCTAAAGCCTACTTCTCATAATGGCTGCAGGATGATGTGAGATACATTATAGGGATTAGTAATGTATCATCACAGGGGGAGCAATGTATGATGATTCCTATGGTTGGTTTGGTAATTATGGTTATGTTTTATTTCTGACAGTGCATATGATGTGAAGAAGACAAGTACAAGTGGTACAAATTCAGGGGGAGATGAAGTTGTGGAAACTTTCAGTGTTTCACTTTCCATACGCGGGTTTAGTGAACTAAAGCCGCGTATACATGTGATTTCTGCTGAAGACAGTCACGTATGCTTTTTTGATAAGAAAAACAGTAAGATAGCTAAAGATCAAGAACACAGGTTTAGGGCGAGCATCAATCTAACAACTAATGATTGCAATGTTGGCATTGTATCTGATTATTTCTTAGTTCTTGCTCAAATGATGATGACATGATACATGGTTTCTTATGATGAGATTATGGATGAACCCTAATTTCTTTTTGCTGAAGAATATCTCTTGTTTTCACACATGGATAAGATGGAAGTCTTATGATTCAGAGATAAGAATAGATCATGCAGAGTTTGTTGCTAATGACTTTTGTCACGGTTGAGACCTTTTATACATAATTCCTACACATGTTACATCATGATAAATCTTGAAGATCTTGATGATATCTGATCACATGGATGATTTCTTGACACATACTGTCTATTGAAGAAGTTATTCTTGTATGATAATTCCTATTGGGAAGAATTTGTTGATGCTGCAAAAAGTCTGAAGGCCTGGTTACTGATGCACTTATGCTACAAATGTTGGATGACACTTGAAAACATAGCTACATTGACCTATCTTTCTTCTCTCATATATCCCAGGGAAGCATTCAAATATCTCATATGGAAGCTGGGAGTTGTCTCTATCATGTATAAGATCAGATCTACTTAATTTTAGAAGATTAAATGGGATACGCGGATTTCCTGAAGGAAAATCGTGTATATATGTGAGTTCAAACACAGAAAACCGCGTATGGGTATTTGCTGACAAAATTCTTCTGGGTCAACATTCTTCAGCACAGCTGCAGTACTGTTTGGTATCTCTGGTGGTGCTCCAGTGCTCATAATTCTGTTTCACTCTCTGATGTTTCTTGATAAATATGCCTTGATGATTTTTTGTTGAAAGTGTTTAGGATGCATAAGCTAAGGGGGAGCATTGGTCATGTGGAAAGGATGCATTGTTGGCATTCTCTTGATTTGTTGTGATCTGATCTCATGTTTGAGATTCCTTGGTCTTGATTATAAAAAGTCATATTTGTAATTTGATGAAAAGGTCTATGATGTATAATTGTAATATTCAGTCAGGTAAGGACTTGTTCAAATTTGTAAACCCACTTGGTTGGGTATTTGAGTCAAAATGTGTAAACCCACTTGGTTGGGTACTTGAGTCATATATGTAAATCCACTTGGTTGGATCTTTGTTGTAAGTATGAGTCCTTGGTGATAGGAAAGGTCATAGAGTCATGTACTTCATTGAATACTATGTTTTAAGATTCAGCATGAACTCAGGGGGAGCAAGATAACTTAAGTGCACATCAGATCTACAAAGCTCTTCTTTCTACATGAGGAGAAAAACCTTGTTTTGGTTTTCATCTGCCCTTTGCCCTTGATGTCAAAGGGGGAGAGTAACATGGTGTTTGAATAGGGGGAGAATATCATGGTGTTTGCATAATGGTTATAATCAATGTATCTATCTGTTGTGGTGATCAAACACCATCATGGTTGCCATCAAGTCCAAAGGGGGAGATTGTTGGCATGTGTTGTCCTTGATGGCAACCTACTTGATGAAATAAGATTGTTGGCTATATGATGCAATGTGTTGTCCTTGATGGCAACCTACTTGATAAAGTTGATGACAACCTACTTGATGAAGTTGTCCTTGATGGAAACCTACTGGACGAGTTAAGGGGGAGATTTTTGGCAATGTGATACAATGTGTTGACTTTGATGGAACCTGCCTGATGGAGTTGTCCTTGATGATGTATCTACAGATTAGTTCAGAAGTAAGTGCCAGAATAATGTTAAACAAGGTATGTCACAAGGCATATGCGAGTTTGTTAAGGGTAAGTCGCGTATGCACGCGGAAATGTACGTGACAAGTAGCGTATGCCCATTTGCGCTCTAAATCAAGGAAACGAGGGGACATTACCATGGTATTGACCCAAAGTATTGAGAGCTTGATTGTATATTTGATCTCGTTCAGGAATACCATCGGAAGTTGTGTGGTTTTGGCTCATGGTATTGACAAAAGATAAATATATATAAGGAGAATAAAATCAGAGTGCAAAGAAGTGGAAGTCTGGGTATTGAATGAATACCTCACTCTGAAGTATATCTGCATGGAATGAATTGATTGATCTGAATTAATAATGCACCTATGAAGAAAATGACGAAGAGGGATCTCTAGATCTGAAATGTATATGTATTTTCTAGATCTGTTTATGAAATGTTTAGATCTGAGATGAGGCGAAATAATTTCTGAAGTAAAGGATGAAATCTGAGTTGTTTACCTGATCTGAGGAGCTACACAGTCCTAAAAAGTTACGGATGTATACGCAGGTTCGCTTCAGTAAAAGAGCGTGTAGACGCGGGTCTGCTTAAGGAAAAGCATGTATGGGCAGATAGGGTTTTCTGAAGAATGCACAGAAGTATATGCGGGTTTGTGTGCATGAAAGCGCGTACATACACAGGGTCAGTGAAGTAAAAGTGCGTATGGAATCTAGGGTTTACTAAAGTAAGTGGAATGAAATGTCTGATCTGTTTTACTGTTTTACTGTTATCTGTCAATGACGTATTGATACAGAACTGGGTTGTTTGAATGATGAATATGCTGTTGATTATGTTAATTGAAGATCAAGTCGTTGGTTGATTGGTTGATGATTCAATGAATGAATTGATGGGGTTATAAGTTTCAGTTTGATGAATGTTGAGCTTAAATGTGTGGAGTGGGTCCAGTCTGAAAATATGATGAAAAGTGGCCTACAAGTTGTGTTGTATGGAAGCTGTTGGATCCAGTATGAAAATTGATGAAACGTGGTCCATGGTGGTGCTGAGGGTCGAAGCCTTCAGTGAGGGGGTTGTAGCTCCCTTCCAGTGGTAGCTGGTAAACGAGAGCAGGGGGTAGTAGCTCTCTTCCAGGAGAGGCTGGTAAACGAGAGCAGGGGGTTGTAGCTCCCTTCCAGGAGAGGCTGGTAAATGAGAGAAGGTTGTAGCCTTCTACAGGTGGGTGCCTGCGTGCTGGTATGAGTCTGCGCCAGTACATGGTTGTACGATGTTTTCTTTATAATAAAATATTGAAGACTGAGACGACGGCAGTGGTGGTTTTCTCCCGAATTGGGTTTCCACCTTAAATCCTGGTGTTCATGTGTGTTGCTTATGTGTGATGATTTATTCTGTTCTTACTGCACATGTTTACTGCTTACTAAACATCTAATGAATGAATGATGCAATGATCTAAGAAAAGAATTATCAGCATAATGAGATCTCTGTTAATACGCGAGTTTTAATAAGGATCTCCGCATGTATACACTAGTTGGCTTCAGTAAAGTAGCATATGGGTTTTAGAGAAAGAAAAAGTAAATTTTTTTGAGTATGCTCTAAATACTGATTCACCCCCCCCCCCCCCCCTCTCAGTATTTTTCCCAACAACCCTGTCATACAATGACATATGTATGTACATATATAGACATCAACATAATCATAATCACAACACAAGGTCATTATGTTAACACAAGGTCATGTTTAAGAGAACTCCCTTTATTCATGCACAACATGCACAAAATTGAGAATAACAGTTTCCAACATATCTAAGGCATTTGTCGCCACAAATCCTTTTACTTTACCTTTCCTATTACCTTTCTCATGACTATCCTGCCACCATCCATTTATACTAATGGACCCAACCAACCCAATTGGTTATCATATTCTTGCCCTAATTTTCCCTTTACTAATGCACCAATCTTCATCCAGGTTTTACATTACCTGTTGGGTTTCATTCAGCTCTCCCTGAGCTCCATTAACTTTCATCTTTACCCAACCAATTCCCAAGACCCTAATAAATCAAAGGAAATAATAATAAGAAAACAAAAAGGAAACCAAACAAGTGGTGTGGCCATGCATTAGAAATTTTTAAAAAAAAACTGCAAATCAAGCACAAACAAATCACAAAATACCGAGAACATAAAACAAACAATATACACCATCACTCAACCCCATGGGTTCCTAACACTTCGAAGGGAAAGCTCAACACGATCCTTCTTCAAGATTTCATGGAAGTCTCTTTTTCCATCCAATCCCCACATCATACTACCATAAACACATAATTTTTATTGCATAAATAAACATAAGAATATATTGGTTACCTTACCTTATTGTGCCAAGCGTGCTTACCTGTAACTGGACACGTACTTATATCATCTCTCAAGGGATTCCAAGTCCTTGACAGATCCAGCCATAACTGAGAACCAACTGTTATACCTTTCAAATGCATGTTCATAACTATAGCACATATCCACATAATGTTAGACAAAATCAAGGTTAAGAAGACTTCTTGTATTCATGCAAAGTGTTGACTCATTTTGAATTGTGGTTTCCAAACATAGCCAAAGGAATTCTTACCCAATTCCTTTCTTTTATCTTTTTCCTTGTTGAAATTGAATCTTATTATGTGTTATCACATCACTCATTTGTTAGTTATATAAAAAAATCAACTCTTACCTTGTCATGCTAATTCCAAACATGTTTCCCTGTAATAGTTCACACATGTCAGTCACATGTTTCAAAGATCAAGGTGTCGTGTCTATTAATTTGAAATCAGCCTTTACCCAGACTAACAACCATGGCATAATCAATAGTCAACTCATAGTCATTAGTCATAATACTACAACTAGGACCCACTTGCACTCAATTACATATAATTTGTCTTAGCACATGTGTCAATACAACCATCTTAAAACAAGGCCATTCCTTCATGCAATCTCATAGAGACATACTCATATCATGCAATTAACCAAACATTCAAACAACAACATACATCCTTCTATCCATGGTACATTCTAAGGTAGAAGGAATCAGCTACTATAATGGTATGATCTCGAATGTCTAACTATGGAAATGGTATCTCCAAAGCTCTACTAAATTTAACTGCACTTGCCAAAACTTGATTTTCATTGCTCATACATTTGTGCCTAAAAACATGCCAATTTTCCATTTTGTATATTTCACGTCAGGCCTGTAAGGGGATTCATGTGAACTGTAGTCCATTATTATGTTCTTCATACCTAGTCTTATATTTCCTATCAACATAATAGGCAACATAATCAAACTCATACCTCAATGTATCTCAAGGGAGGCTATCACATCTAAACAAGTCAATCCAAATTATTACGACACAATATCACAAATATATCGACTCATACCTGAATACCATAACCATGACCATCTGCATAGGTCAATCCAGACTAGCATGATACATATAACATCAATATATTAAATTCAGTGGCCATAATCATCGTGCATATGGCCTCAATGTATATAACAACAAGATACTATAATTCATGACTATTTGACGCATGTGCATATAACCGCACTAATTAACCGAAAACTATCATGCATGTAACCACAACAACAATAAAATGACTAGCATGTACATAACCATAATTCTTATATCAACCATTAAACAACATACCTACATGCCCAACATACAAACCCGTATGATGTTCTTCTCTTACCCCAAAATCTAGTGTTGCAACTTCGCTTTCATGATTTGCATCTCCTGCTCCATCTTAGCCAACATATCAACCTCATAACATATAGACAACGTCATCATGACCCTAGTTGCATAATGACCATCATGATTCATTTCTAACCTAATATGCATGCATAACCATATACATTTAGCTAGATGGTCTAAATGGACTAATCATAACCATATCTAGTCCAAGTGTTTGAACCATGCTTTGATACCACCCTATGGTATCATATATCACCCAAATAGAACAGAAACCCTTCTAATACCTCCCAGTAACTACCCCCTCCCAAATTTACCCAATTTCACTAGCCTTCCAGGGTAAACATGAGATAAAGAGTTACTATGACATGACCCGATCTCCAAGATTTAGTTATGAAAGTGGGGATGACAACTAACAACTCACAAACATTCCTCAAGGCTTACAGGACACTTGGAGGCCAAAGAACCACCCTAGGTGAAAAAGCCCTAAGTTTGGGTTGCTTTTCTCTGAATTAAAAACCCAACCACACTCACAAACCTAGAAGGGTTTGGTTATAAGGCTCTAACCACACGCATGACACTGCTTCCATGTGGTTATAACCCATCACTTCCAGTTCAGAGGGTGTGGTCCTGAGATATGAGCCACAATTCTAGGCCAACCTCCAAACCAGTGCCCAGAACTATCTAAGACTTTCCAGAAGCATAATTGACATGAGGACAAACCTAAACATTCAAACTTGAGTCAAGAACTTGACCTAGAATTCCTAGAACACACTAGACATTTTGTCAATCACATGGAAAAAAAGTAAGCTACATGTCATGAATTCATATCTAATCATAATAGTTTAAGATTCATCTGAGAATCACCAAGAAGGATTTATTCCTTCTCCACATAGCTGAAAAAACACTTGTTATTCCATGCATTCTGTTAGGTTCCAGTAATTTATATGATCTCTAGGTGATTGAGTATTTTGTCTCAATAATCTTACATTGTAAATAATTTCCAATATGAAAATGATTTCCAATATATATATATATAATAAAAATGAACAGAGGATATATTAAAAAAGACAAAAAGACAAAAGGAAATAAAATTTGAAAAATAATAAAAATAAAATCAGAACCCCACAAAATAAAAAATAGAGAAAATAACACTGAGAGTGTTGCAAATTCAAATGGCACTACTGATAGATAATTTTCTTTATGTCAAAAAAAAATAATTTTGTGTGCAGCTTGTTTAAAAATGCCACAATGACTAGATATTTTTTCAATTCATACAGCTTAATCATGGTTGAACAATTGTGAATTTTTTTGTCAATTAGGTTAATAAATAAAGATTTTCCAAACAATTTAATCTTGGTAAATTAATAGTTAGGCAGAAAATGAAATTGATTCAACTTCTTACTTTGAATCAATAAGATAAATAAGTGATATAGTAGATTAGATTTTTCATAAAAAAAAAGAGGTGTGTTTGCTAGTCTAAATGTACCCCTAGAAGAAAGAAATAAAAAATGTTAGTCTAGCAAAAGAATTAAAATTTTGAAGGGTAGGTAGATGTTTTTTCGGATTTTAAAAGGATTAAAATTCTTTATCCTAATTTTTTTTTCAATAAATATTTGGCACATAAAGAGGAAAAGTGACAAAATCACTTTATCCTAAGTTTCGAATTGGGAGCACAAATGAAATATTTGATCTATTTTTATCCTAAGTTTCCACTTTAGTTGAAAGGATCGCTACCCGACAAAAGGTCAAGTAATAGACGTTAAGCGGCTCGTATCTATCCTCCATCCAATTCCCCCAATCCTCGATCGATGGCCCTCATTAACCTTCAGCCCCCCCTCCATCCCGTATTTACCGAGGGGGGGTTTGAAAAAATTATTTTTCTCCTTGGACCCACGACCATGTGGACTCCTCTCATTTTTTCACACCCCCCTCTGCCTAAATCATTTACCGCTTGGTACCCCCCCCCCCCCAACCCCATGAAAACCACCATTCCCCACATCATAAATACCGCCTCCCTATTGTTACCTCTGCCACTCTTTTTTACACCACTTCAACTATTCATTACCAATCAAAACCATTCCTGTGGTAATTAATTCGTTAACGCATTTAATTAAACTAATGACTGTTAAATTAACGGATTTGTGCCATCTTCAACAGAAACCATATTTTCTTGTAAAGCCGTGTACTTTAACCATTTCGACCTTTACTATGCTCTATTATTTGCAATTTCATTTAACAGGTTTACAGTGCACAAGTTTTATCCATTGATTTGCGACAGAGCCTACCTTGCTTCCTTCAACCAAGTGCAAAGCTCTACACATTCCCAGTAAACCTGTTCTATTCCAATTCCATTTATATTCCTATGAAAACCGTTGAAAATGCCTCCTAAAAATAAAAACTAGGAGTATCCATTTAATCCCTTGGTACACCCTCCCATATATTTAGATCATGTCCCCCTAACTGGCAGAGATTACAAAATCAATGAGACTCTGTGTGAATTTGAATTATTTGAAATGTATTGTTGGTTAGAAGATAAATATATTGATAAAGCTGATGATATTTGACTATGGGAGTCCAATTTGCCTCACTATATCTTTCCCCACACTTACAGTGCTCCTGATTTTATCTGAAAGTGTCAACCCTACTATATACCCAGTCAAAGAGTCATCATTGCCCCTACTGGTGAAATCCTTTTCACCATCACTGCCCAATCAATTGATCAGATGATGCAAGCTCCCTCTATGGAAAATGGTACCCATATCTCCCTATAATCCCTCAATGAGTTATACAAGAAGCTCGGTTATGCCAAAAGAGCTAAAATATTTCACCTTTTCTTACCTGAAAACACTCAGTTGCCAAAGAAAATCCCTCCATACCCTTCCTCCATCTTCCCTGATTGAGAAAAAAAATTATTACAATCATTGCATACCTTCTTGGATATTATTTTGATCAGTGGATAGATGAACCGATTATAGGATTCCTCTCCATATTTTCCACAGACTGTAAACCATCCATCATCTTCAATTTCATCCAATTCCTGGCAGACAACATCCATGATCAATTTGTTAAATTTTGAATTGAGGAAGTATTTAAATACTCCTCTATTTTAGTATACATGTTTGTGTATTATCAAGAAGATAGATTTAAGTTTTCTATGAAGAAACTTGATGAAGACGGAAACCAGCAATCAGACATCTTCTGGACAACATTGTTAATGAAAGAGCATAAAGAATTTTCATAAAAACAATACATTGAACTGTTTGTACATCCAACCATGATAATTTTGATCAGTACAGATGAAACAAGAATAGGTGAGGATATAAAGAGAATTCCACACTTGTCAGATTAGGCCAATACAAGATATTGGTACTTGTACCAGAATTACACAGAGATAAGAGTATATGGTTGTGAGCTTTCTCCTTATAAACTCCCAAAATTCCTCCCAATTAGGATTTTTTCTCTGGATTATGTTAGACATATGTCGAATTCTAATGAAATTCACTTTGTATCATCAAAAAAGAAGTCCCAATTTAAGATTAACACTGATTGGGCCCTTTATTTGTAATATCAGTTCAGCAAGTGAGGAAGAAGATAATATACTGAAAGAAATGAACTTCAGCCTAAGATTTACTTGGTCCTATGATCCTCTAGGAGGTATTTCAAAGCTCGGAGTAGAGAATAAACCTACTCCTTACATACACACCCATAGGCCAGAGATAGAAAAGTATATGAACTAGTTAGAATGGGCTAAGAACACATTGCAGGAAGCTAAGGAGCAGCTAGTATCAACATCGAAATCAAAGACTCATGTCCCATGGGAAAAACAATGGAAAATTCAAAGAGAAGAAGAGCCACCTTCAATTACTGACACTACAAGAAAAGAATTCAAAATAATATACAGAAAAAGGACCAAGTTGAATCCTAAATCTGATGCAAACAAAGGTTCAGAAAAAAAAAGGTTGTTTCAGTCACTAAGGAAACACACTCATATTCTCAAGTAGGTGGCCAATCCACTACTTCTCCTACAACTTCTTCAGTATCACATGACCAACAACAGGCTATCCAGATAACTAAAGTTGTCCAAGGTGAGAAGGAAAAGACGTTCTTTGACACATTCAGAGAGATAAAGTTAAAAAATGAAATCTTGAAGAACAACACCTATAGTCAATTCTGGAAGCATACTTCCAGTTCTCAAAGCAGGTTGTTGTCAGCATTTGATTCTAAGAAGGGAAAGAAGCAGATGGCCTTCCTTGAGGCCTAGATTCCATAGCTGACTACAAGAAGACATCTTTTGAATTTGACTTAAAGGACATTCATCCCATTGATAAAATGGAGATGCATAAGAAGATGGATGAAATGATCTCTTCAACTTTGACTAACACAGCAATGAGTCTTTCCAAGTTGCAGGTTTCTTTTTCCAATATCCAGTCACAGTTAAATATGGAAAAAATATCTTCTCTTGTTGAGGATACAAGGATTAAATCCTTAGATGATTTGGAGGTTAATATAGGATATTATCCCTCTAATATGAAGGTTGCAGAGGAGATAATCGAAAATAAGAATGTTGACATAGTAGCATTGAGAAAACAGCTGAAACTGTCAGCTATAGAAGATCTTCTCACCAAGGACATTGAGGAGACAAAGACCCAGAAGACTGATATGATGAAACTCATCATCATGGAGAAAAATCCACAAATGAGACAAATGCATATATAAATGGAAAATATGATAAAATAAAAGGAGCATACTACAAAATTTTCCATGGTTCCATTGGAAGTTGTACCTCTTACAGTCATTTCTATAGCTAAAGCCTCTACTACACAGACAACAGATGGTGCAGAGAAGTTGACAAAGACAATAGAAAATATGTTTATTCAAAAAGAAACTACAAGATAAATTCAAAATATTGCAAGACTAGAGAACAAGGAGTGAAGCTTCTCATTCAGCAGAAGCATAAAGAGCTTAGAAATTGATAGAGATTGTAGAAATTAGAGAGAGAATCAGCAATAGGATAGACCTTGGCCCAAGCCAAGGAAATTATCTGGGCAGATATCATAAACTCCATTAATGATATTTGGCCCTGCATCTAGATTATTTTTTAGCAAAAGGAGTTGATAAAAAAGGCTAATGATGCTACCACAGAGATCAAACAGGAGCTTGGGGAGATGCCTACAACAACAAACGGCATTATCAAGCTCTTGAACTCCAAGAAAAAATATGATTTAGATGATTTGGGAGTATATGATAGGACATAAACCATCCTAGAATTGAAGAGGATTCTTACTAAGAAGAATCTATTTGTCTGGGCCTATAGAAGAAAAGTGCTACAAACTTCAGAGATAACAAGCACAGTTTTCAATGATAGATCCTTAAATATAGAAGGGTTCCGCTCTTTTGTTATCGATTAATGATAAGTTGATAACTCATGAAGAATACGTAAATAATTTAAGGAAATTTTTAGGGGATGGTAAGACTAAATTTTTAGTATTGAGTATAAAAGATAGACATAAAAGCTTTTTTAGAAGCAATGAGTAATGAATTTTTTATCCAACATGATGTAAATCACATATTCGGGGTAAAGCCCACTTTTTCAAGATATACTAAAGTCGATGAGATTTACCGAAAGGTAATTAAGTTGACTATCCCAGATGAAGATAGATGGGATAAACTCTATGAGTTACAGGATTAATCAATACTTGGGAGACAGTCATCATTAGCCAGCACACTAGCCAGCACACAAGCCAGCGTAGCCCAAAAATAGGTCCATTCAACAATTGTTTCCTCCAAAACAGTGGTAGTGTTCCAGATCATCTCCACCTAGCCTATTGTTTTCTAATAGTTAATTTTATTTTCCAAAATTACGCTAATAATACATTTTCGATTGAGACAACATTGATGTTCCTTTTTGTAAAATTAGTATAAATACTTCGATGCTCGAAGTATTATGGGTTGATTACTAAGAATATTTTTCTACTGAGCATTGTAATTTCCAATTTTTTGGAACATCAATAATAGAAGGGATTTTCACGGGATTCATGGGGTGTATTCACTTTTGATGTTTTTCTTTTTTAATTATGTTATTTAATTGTTTTTCCTTTCTGTGTAAATCTAAAAATATTAATTGTATAACAAAAACTATGATGGATAGGATGTAATATCCCAAAATGGGGAAGTAGAAATACATGAACACAATATTGGAAACAACAGTGACAAATCAACACATTTAATGTAAGAAGATCATATGTCCATCATATTAAGATCATAACAGTAAAATGTATACAATTCCTTGAGGAAATAGTCACTCAGGATAGGCAAAACCAGCCTCAAGAGAACATGTACATGAAATATAAAGATCACTGCTACACAACAAATGCCCAAGGCAATGACAGCGCAGATTTTATTAGATATAACTACTAATGGATAATGTCAATACATGTATCTGCAAATATATGGCTCATACAATTCTGGGAGTAAGATCTAATCACCCAAACACAATTCCAAGACAATCTAAAAAGGATTTCCTAAAATATGCAAAAATACAAAAATGCTAGAATGCAGCCCTAGGCTGAGTAGCAGTTGCAACTCAAGAACTGGATGAAGATGGTTGTATATGATACATGTTGTTTGTGCTCAACTTAGTGTCCTAAATTGAGTTCATTAATTGTCAACCAGGGCTAGTAAACTGCTAAAGTGTGGTGCACTATATGTGCCTAGGTATTTGTTTCTCACTACGTTGTGTTTAGTGTTTTATGATGTTTTTGGTTTTATGTTTTTATGTTTGAAAAAGTAAATAACTAAGTGCTAGTGAAAAGAAGCTATTGGTTATTTAAAACAGAACAAAGCCTAAACTATGGATGACAAACAACAAATACAAAGCTTGATAATGACTTCATTGCAAGGAAATAAATCACAACATGAGCTTGAACTTATCCAATTCATTCATTAAAGATGTGTTGGAAGAGCTTGAGAAATGGACAAGTTAAGTGTAAATGAAGTTCTCCTAAATAAACAATCAACTCACAATATTACAAAATGATTATTTGTAACACAATAAGGTTTCTATTCTAGATTAACCTATGATGTTGAAGTTACCCTATTCTGCAACTTGACTTATCACTTCTAGGCCTTATTCATAAGTTTTGAGATTTTCTAAAATAATGCTTGGGAAAAAGGCTATAGGTGAATTTGTAAAAGATTTGCAGAATGATCAAAGCCTTAAACTGATATTACTAACCCCTGTTCATGTGATGATGTATCAATATAAATTCAGAACAAAAGTAAGTTGTAAATAATGAAGGCCGAGAGACTAATTTTGACAACTAGTACTACTTGAAACACAATGGATAACACTAGGCTAGAAAGCGGTCTATCAATATTAAAATACAGTGATTACAACTTAAACTAGAATGCCATTAATCTTTTCTTGAAACAAAATGAACTGAGATTGAACCAGAGTGCTTCTAATCTACTTGAATTACAGTGAACAAAGTTAAACCAAAATGCCATTATCAAACTGGAAATGTAGTGACAGAGCTGAACTAAATGCAATCGACCTTCGGAGTGTTGTAACTAAATTAACATGCAGCTAGTCTATGAAATTCTACAGCCCATCTCGTTCAATGTGAATGATATTTTGGAAGAGTTTGTAGGAACAAGTCCAGCTATATTATTCAATGCAATTGAACATAAACATAATATTTGAAAGCAAATACAACTAGGATCTAAGATACCACAGTTGTTTCCTATTCATTGTTAATGATGTTTTGGAAAAGTTTGTAGGAATAAGACCGGCTATGACACTTAGTGTAAATAAGCATAAATCATAAAATTCGAAAGGAATGCAACTAAAATCTACAACACCACAGCTATGCCTTATTCATCGTGATGATATTTTGGAAGAGTTTATAAGAGTAAGCCTAGCTGTGATGATTAATGTAAACAAGTATGAAACATAACTTCAGAAACCTACTTAAGCTAGAAATGAAACGAGACTAAAATACTTATCTAAGCCGTATGAACAAAGCTGCTCAGGTAGCAGGGGCCCTCTACCACCAGATTAGCGCACAAAATCTACTTCAATATTGACTCATCCTTTAAATAAAATGGTGCTTCTTTCATTAAAAGAGAAATTACCTCAAAACAAAGTGTTTTCGGACTTCTGAAATCTAGCAATCAAACACAAAATCTAACCTTGTCCCTCGGTTTCCCAAGCCATATTTATAACAAAATTACATAACTATCTTGAGATAACCTAGGGATAATTGTCTTTCCAAATAAAAATCAAACTAGGACTCTGATGGTGGTCTCGTAATATGATTAAGGACATCTGGACTGTCCTTGTCCTATTAGGAGTCTATCTCCTAGTTTGAGTTCCCACGTGCATAACCACCTACAGAATTTCGTTCAAACTTCATGGAGAGCAACAAATGATGAGGGAATGATGTGGAATATGACCATATGTGTTTTTATCTGAGATGACACCTGGAACCTGCATAGACATGAAGACAACTGCATAATCGACAACTAGCTACATAATGTCTGCATTCTGTAGCTAGATCTAGTTCAAAAAGTACTACAATGACAAAATCATAAAAACATAGCAAGTTAGTCATGATATACATTCTTAAAGAAATTTTAATTAATTCTATTGATCATTTGGGCCTGTAATTAATAATGGACAAAGGAAATGGAGTGGAATGTGGTGGAAGGAAGAACATCTTTGGAGCTCAACATACCCCCACTGCTAGGTTCTTGCATGTCCTCATGCAACTATTCCATGAACTCTGAGACCTCTGCAAGGACATCCAACCCTCTTCTTCTGCTTTGCCTGGCAGTCAAAGGCCTTCTGGGCTTCCTTATGACTAACTTGAATCTCAAATTTGTGAGTGCCCTGGTTAACTTTTTATTTCTCTTCTTCAATTTTTCACTGGCCTTGTGTAACTTTTTCATTTGTAGAGACAAAGTTGAATTCATATCAGTTTTCAGTTTAACTTGCTCTCTCAGAATTTCATTCTCATTCTTGATATGTCTGTTGAGTATTTCTAACTCATATTTATCTCTCCTTAGGATATCAACTGCAGATTTTGGTGGACTAGGAGTTCTGTCTCTACTTTCTGAAGCTCTTTTCTCTAATGTCTCAACATAGTTGTAAATTTCTTGTTGTGCTGGGTCTATTTCAGGAGCTCCTTCATCAAAATCCTCCTCAGTAGGTGTTTCTTCATCCTCTATGTTTATGACTCCAGTTTGTTTAACCTTTGTTTTCTTTAGTATCCCTCTAAGTCTGTGGCTCCGTCTTGGTTGAGATGGTCCTTCTCCTTTCTCTCTGGCAAATTTTCTTATTATCCTCTCTTTCTTAAGCTGCTTCCTAATCTGAGCCAATTTCTCAGAAATCATTTCTTCACTACCTTCTTGTATTGTTTTACCAGTTTCAGTTTTGGAGGTTTTCCATCTTCTGCTTCTTTTTGTAGGTTTGTCTTCAGGTGGAGGTTCCTTGGGTTCTTCAAAGTTATTTCTCACTAAGAACTCTTCCCAATTATCTCCCATTTTGCTCAAATGATGTTCAATCAAAATTTTGACTAAAACATGGTGGTATAAGGTTGTTTCTAGAAATTGAACTCTCTTTTGAACACTTGAGGCCATTTTCTTTAAACTATGAAGCAAGAAAAAGGGAAAATTGAGTTCTTCTTCTAAGAAATGCATTATCAACCGAATATGATAAACATAGAAGGTACCATATCTTCCTTCACAAGTGATGAATTTTTGCAAGATAAGAAACATGTTCCTCCATTTGTTCTTTAGTGCGGAGCTAGGGATACCCTTTTTAAAAATGGAAACATCCATACCTGGTGACTTGAGTATCTGCTTCCATGCCTCGTTATGAAATTCTCTATTCTTGAACCACCTTTCTCCTTGTCTGGGAAATTCCGTTGCTTCTGCAATGGAGGCTTCTGTAATGGTGAATTTAATATCTCCTATCTCGACCTCAGCTCCATTGAAGGACCGTGCAAATGTTTTAGTCACCTCTTTGTGAAAACCACTGAATTTTTCAAAGAATTGCAACCACCCTGCTTGTTGTAACATTTCTCTGACTTGAGGATATCCCTCCAAGTACTTAGTTCCAACCGGTTCGGTCCTCACTATGAGACCCATAACTTCTCTTTCCAACCTTCAAAATTTTGCTCCTCTGTTCGCAGTGATAATGGCTGTTACAGAGATGTTTTTGCCCCACAGATGTTTCCTCTGTTTTACAGAATGAAATGGTTAAGAGTTGGCTACGGGAAAGAATGATATGGAGTGATTGTGGAATGAATATAATGAGGTGAGAATGATGTATATGAGTTGAAAGATATTATAGAAGAAAATACCATGGAGATATTTTGTAACGAATTCAAAATCATCATTAAATGCTTTGGCCTAGTGACGTGACTAATCCAATCACTTCAGCACTTTAACCGTTTAGATTTTTAGATGATGATCGGATATGGGATTTGAAATGGTGGAATAGAAGGAGTTTTATCCAAAGTTTCTATGGGAGGTTTGTTAGGCATGATCAACAAAATCAATTAAAACAACTTTTTGAATTATTCATAACTTAACTATACTAAAAATTTTCATGATATGTCATTATAATCAGAACTTTTACCTTTGCCTTTCCTCTGATTTTTGTGATCTTTATATGCTTTGTTCTCCCCTAAAAATCATTACTTTTTGAGTCTTCATAACTCCCTTGATTTTGCTTGTTGTCATGGATATGCAGGATCATTTTATTGCAGATCAGGTGATTACTGGACAATGCTTTCAGGATCTCTGGTTGCAGAATGTCTGTCTAGCTGCAGAATGTCTGACTGGTTGCAGAATGTCTAACTGATTGCAGAATGTACCTGTAGAAGACTTGAAACATGAAATGGTATGGTTTGGAGCATGAATGGAATGTTGTATGGAATGAGTGAAGATGGATAATAAAATATGATGTAATGGAATATGAATGAAGTGAATAATGGAGTGGAATGGATCACAACTTATGAAATGGAGTGAAGTATGAGAAGTGGCATGCAATTCATGATATGTATTATTCAATTGCGGAAAAACATCAAACTTAAAAATCTGGGATGGAAATGAGGTGGACCATGGGGTGAAATGAATGAAGTGTGGATGAATGAATGAAATGGAGTATGGATGAATGAAATGAGATGGACCATAAGTGAAATGGAACTTCTTGCAGAAAAAGAACAAATTTGAAAAGCTAAAGTGTCAGAAAGATTCTGATTTTCACTCTACCTTTTCTGTATAAACATGCTAATCAGTGATTAGTTTTCATGTTTATACTTTTTTTTTTTTTTCAATAAAGTGACTTCAGAAAATTCAATTAAGTTGATGAAGAAGAAAGATTCTTCTTCATTAACTTCACATCACTGTTTTCCTGGAACTTCTTGACAAATTCTTCTCTTGAGAGTGGTTTTTGATACAGCTTCAATCTATGACCATTCACAAGAAAAGTAACCTCTTCTTCATCTATTGTCTTGATTTTTATTGCTCCATTGTCAAAAATTCTCACAATTTCATATGGCCCAAGCCAATGTGTTTGAAATTTACCTTGAAAATCCTTGAACTTTGAATCAAACAAGAGAGCCTAGTCACCTTCTTTGAACTTCTTTTCCTTGATGTACTTGTCATGCCATCTAGTCCTTTGTTGTTGGACTATACTTGTTTTCTGAACTGCATCTTGTCTGATCTCATCCAATTCATTAATCTGCTCCAATCTGTGCTTTTGTGCCTCTGTTAGATCAAGTCCTAGCTGAACTGCCATTTTGAAAGTTTGAATCTGGAACTCTATGGGAAACAAAACTTGCTTTCCATAAACAAGTTCATAAGGAGTATGACTTGTTGTGATTCTCCATGTAGTTCTATAGGCCCACAAGGCTTCAGGAAGCCTATCTGCCCAATCTCTTCTATGTAAATGAACAGTCTTTGTTAGGATCCCTTCAATGACCTTATTAGTACATTCCACTTGACCATTTGCTTGTGGATGATAGGGAGTAGATTTTCTGTGTCTGATTATGTACCTCTCCATCATTTGTTCCACTAGCCTTGATGTGAATTGAGCTCCTTGATCTGTAACAATTTCCCTTGGGACACCAAAACGAGTAAAAATATTCTCAAAAAGAAAATTAACTACAGATGCTTCAGTAGCAGAAAGTAATGGCTTGGCCTCTACCCATTTGGTAACATAATCAGTGCAAACTAATATATATTTCTTTTGTCTTGATGGAGGATTAATAGGTCCTACAAAATCTAAAGCCCATTTTTCAAAAGGTTCAATATGTACCTGAGGCTGCAATGGCATCTCACCTGAAGGAGAAGGTTTCCCTACCCTTTGGCAACTGTCACACCTTTTGACATACTCTTTAGCATATTTAAAAAGAGATGGCAAATAGTATCCTAAATAAAGGACCTTATAAGCTGTCCTTTTATCAGCAAAGTGTCCGCCACAAGGTTCATCATGACATGCCTTGAGGATCTCAGGCATCTCATCTTCCCGAACACATCTCCTAATGACAAAATCTGGACCTGTTTTGTATAACTCATTAGCAACCCATGAATATTTTGCACTGTCATAAATGATCTTTCTTTTGTCTCTTGCATTCATTATTGAAGGAAATTTTCCTGAAACTAAATAATTAGCAATGTCAGCAAACCAAGGAGTTTGAGTAGAAATTGCAAAAATATATTCATTAGGAAATTGATCTTCAACTGGAGTGTCATCTTTGATGTTTTGGAGTCTAGATAGGAAATCAGCTACTGTGTTTTGTTTTCCAGGCCTATCTAGAATGGTAATGTTGAATTCTTGTAAAAGCAATAACCATATTATGACTCTGCCATTAGTAATTGATTTGTTCATTAGATATCTAATTGAAGAGTGATTTGTGTGAACAAAAGTTTCATAGCCTGTTATATAGTGTCTGAATTTGTTTATGGCATGAACAACAGCTAAAAACTCTTTTTCAGTTACAGTATAGTTTAACTCTGCAGGAGTCAAATTTTTACTGGTATAGTAGATGGCATAAGGAATTAGGTCTTTTTGTCCCAATACTGCTCCTAGAGCTGTATCAGAAGCATCTGTTGAGATATGAAAAGGTAACTTCCAGTTAGGTCCCCTTAAAATAGGTGCTTCAAAAAATTTTGTTTTCAGGGTTTCAAAGGCTAACTGGCAATCAGAATTCCATTTGAATTCACAATATTTGGTAAGTAATTTGAAGAGTGGAGATGCTATCTTGGTGAAGTTTTCTATAAACCTCCGATAATATCCTGTAAATCCTAGAAAACTCCTAACATCTTTTGACAACTTGGAATAGATAAGTTAGAGATGACTTCAACTTTTGACTCATCAACTCTAATCCCATCCCCTGAAATGTGATGCCCCAAAACAATACCTTCAGTAAACATCATGAAACATTTCTCATGACTAAGTGAAATATTTTCTTCTTGAAATCTCTTTAAAACTTTTTCCAAGTTTTCTAAGGCTTCTTCAAATGTGTTTCCATAAACTGTGAAATCATCCATATATACCTCTACACAATCATGTATTAGATCCGAAAAGATTCCTAATACTACCCTTTGAAATGTTGCAGGTGCATTGCATAATCCAAATGGAAATACTCGGTAAGCATAGGTACCCCAAGGACAGGTAAATGTGGTTTTGTCTTGATCCTCAAGTGCTACTTGAATTTTATTATAACCACTAAACCCATCTAGAAATTAGAAGTACTTTTTGCCAGTTAAGGTATCTAATACCTGATCTATGAAAGGTAGGGGAAAATGATCTTTAAGAGTAGATTTGTTTAATTCTCGGTAGTCAATACATACCCTCCATTTACCATTTTTCTTTGGCACAATTACCAAAGGAGAAACCCACTGACTATCTGAAATAGGATAGATAAAGTTGACATTCAACAATTTCTGTAATTCTTCTTTAACAATCTCCCTAAGATTTGGATTCATCCGTCTTTGAGGTTGTCTGATTGGTTTACAATTTTCCTCTATGTAGATGTGATGAGTGCAATTCTTGGGGCTTATCCCTTTCATATCAGTGTACTCCCATGCATATGCAGAAGAATGTCTCTGTAAGATCTTGACTAGCTCTTCTTGTTGAGATTTTTCTAGGTTCTTGCTTATGTTTAAAGTTTTGCCTAGAAATATCTCAATTATAGAGCTGCCAAATTTATCCATTGAATAAAGAGACATCTGTCTTGATAAAAAAAACTCAATGTTGGATTCTTCTTGAAATTGTTCATGTTTGTATTTCGAAGAGGATTCAAAGTTTTCTAAAGTATTCATAATTTGACTATCTTCACTAATTTCTGAAATTGTGAAGAGAGGTTGTAAGTCTTCTTCATCCTCTATCCATTGAGTATCATCTAAATCTGTAATTGTCCTTGCTGGAGGATAAAAAGTGAATTTCTTAGTTGAACTACCATCAGAGATATACATATCACCAGATCTACAACTAATGAAAGCATCAGCTGTAGCTAACCAAGGTCTTCCTAATATAATAGGATGGCCTCCTAGATTATTCTTAGGAGTTAGGATCATGAAATCCATAGGGTACTCCCAAGAATCTAGGGACACTAGAATGTCTTCTATTACCCCATCAGGTTTGATCACAGATCTGTCTGCTAATTGTAATAATGTGGGTGTAAAGAGAAGATTAGGAAGTTTCATTTTATCCATGATTTGTCTACTCATGATATTGATTGCTGCTCCTAAATCAATGAGTGTGTTTTGGATTTCAATTCCATTGATGTGAATTTTAACAACTGGATTTCCTAGGTCTAGATACTTTGGAATAGCAATCTTACCCATCATAATGTCTGCTATTTTTCCTGCCAGTTGAATTTTCTTTGTCTCTCTTATTCTTTTCTTGTTTTCTTCATGCTCAACTCCTTTATTGTTTTGGCTAAAATTCGAATTTCCTTGATGGCTTGTAATAATGTAATCTTAATGCAAACATTTCTCAACTCATCTAGGAAATCATAATTAGGCACCATAATTTGTTTTTCTACACCTCTATCAATTTGTAATCTTTCTGGAAAGGGAGGTGTAGAAGTGGATGTTGATGGCTGCTCTAATATAGGAGTTGAAATTATTGGTTCTTTTTGTTTTGGTTTTTCAATGTTTGGGTCCTGAAAAGATGTGTCTTCTTCAAGACTTTTATTTTCCCGTAGAGAATCTTCCTCAAAGTTGTCTTGTTCTTGTATGATCACAGAAGGTTTCCTCTTTTCAAGTATTCTTCCAGACCTAAGTTGAACATCACTAAGGTCTAGAGGAGTAATTAAATAAGTTGGAAACTGTTGGCCTTCTATCATGTATGTATTCTAAGGATTTTTATTGTTGGGGTTTAGTATGGGTTGAGCAGGCAACTGATTTGATTTCTGAGGAAATGGTAATGGGAGTGGTTGATTTTGATGTTGTGGGTTCTGAGGATTCTGTTGAGGATTTTTTTGAGGATTTTGAGGAGAAAAATGTGGGTATGGTGGATAGGATGGTGGATATTGATAGTAATGGGAGTATCTTCCATAGGGATTTTGTGCTCCTTGTGCCCAAGCTTGAGATTGATTTTGAAATTGGGGCCAAGGTTGCTGCCAAGAATTCCAATTTAATGGAGGTTGATTATACAATTGATCATGGAATCCTTGTGTTTGAGGTCCTTGCCAAGGCCTTCTAGAGACAAAATTGAGAGATTCTGTGGAATTTGTAGGAGTTTCCTCTTGAAAGACATCTTTAAGACCAGGAAGTGAAGGACATCTCTTGGTTTCATGTTTTTCTGAACAAATTACACAGGTCTCTACAAATTTTGCATCCAAAGGACATTCTCTCAAGGCATGCTTCTTTCTACATTTGGGACAAAAGATGGCTAAGGCATCAGATTCAACTTTTTGCTTGTTTTGTAACTTAAGGGTGTCTATTTGTTCACTAAGACTCCCTAAGATGTTAGATTTGAATTCATCAAGCATATGCCCTATCTCTGCCCTACTTACTGTCCCAGAAGCAGACTTACTTACCCTTGCAAGAGCAGGGTCTCTTGGTCCTTTCACAGTTTTAGATTTTCCTCTTGAAAGGTTGATACATAACTCAGATATTTCAGGTAATGTGAGCTGAGATATATCCCCTTTTCCCATCATGTTAAGGATATCCAACCATTCATCCCTAATTGTCTTCAACAAGAGAGATTTTAAGGTGTCTTGATCTAAGTTCTCCATTTTTTCTCTTTTGATGTTGTAATGAAATCTCTCCAACAAATCTTCCAGGTTTTCATCTTCTTTTTGTATCATCTTGAACACTTCCTCCTTATGATTGACTGGCATACAATAATCCAAATACCTCTCTAGAAATGTTTGTTTCATATCTTCCCATGTCCTAATAGAACTGTTGATCAAACTCATAAACCACTTCAATGCTGCTCCTTTCAATGTTGAAGGAAATAGTTTAAGTTTTTGAGCATCTTGTAAGTAGTCATAAGTTCTACATAGGACTTCAAATTCAAATAGGAAGGTTTCAGGATCTTCAGTTTTAAGTCCATAGAAGTTTGGAAGGATAGAGGGTGAAATGTTTTTCATAGCTGTATTGGTTTCTTCATCTACTATAGGAAACCCAAAAGAGTTTCCCATTTCTCTTCTACCTCTTCCTCTACTTCCTTCTCCTTCTGCACCTCTACCTCCTTCTCCTCTACCTCTACCTCTACCCCTTCCAAATAATGTGTGTTCTCCATTAAAGACTCCTCCTCCCCCTTCTTCTGCCATAGTTGATTCTTCTGTGGAAGTGGAAAAGTTTGTGTCTCTAGCAGGGGTCCTTGAATCTTCTTCTAAGACAGGTTCAGTGGATGAAGTGGAAGGTATTTCTAATGGAATATCTGATCTTAAGTCTTCTAGAAGTCTAGGATCAGTAAAGGATGGAATGTGGGTCTGAGTTGGAGGTGTCCTAGCTCTTGGTCTAGGTGAAACAAGAGGTGTTCTAGGAATCAAACTTCTGCTTCTGCTTCTTATGAATCTACCCCTTGAGTCTCTCTCTCTACGCATATCATTGTTTTTGGGAGTTAAGAAACAAGGCTACCTAGTTACACTTCCCCGGCAACAACGCCAAAATGTTTGTGCTCAACTTAGTGTCCTAAATTGAGTTCATTAATTGTCAACCAGGGCTAGTAAACTGTTGAAGTGTGGTGCACTATATGTGCCTAGGTATTTGTTTCTCACTACGTTGTGTTTAGTGTTTTATGATGTTTTTGGTTTTATGGTTTTATGTTTGAAAAGAGAAAGTTCTAAGTGCTGGTGAAAAGAAGCTATTGGTTATTTAAAACAGAACAAAGCCTAAACTATGGATGAAAAACAACAAATGCAAAGCTTGATAATGACTTCATTGCAAGAAAATAAATCACAACATGAGCTTGAACTTATCCAATTCATTCATTAAAGGTGTGTTGGAAGAGCTTGAGAAATGGACAAGTTAAGTGTAAATGAAGTTCTCCTAAATAAAAAATCAACTCACAATATTACAAAATGATTATTTGTAACACAGTAAGGTTTCTATTCTAGATTAACCTATGATTTTGAAGTTACCCTATTCTGCAACTTGAATTATCACTTCTAGGCCTTATTCATAAGTTTTGAGATTTTCTAAAATGATGCTTGGGAAAAAGGCTATAAGTGAGTTTGTAAAAGATTTGCAGAGTGATCAAAGCCTTAAACTGATATTACTGACCCCTGTTCATGTGATGATGTATCAATATAAATTCAGAACAAAAGTAAGTTTGTAAATAATGAAGGCCGAGAGACTAATTTTGACAACTAGTACTACTTGAAATACAATGGATAACACTAGGCTAGAATGTGGTCTATCAATCTTAAAATACAGTGACTACAACTAAACTAAAATGCCATTAATATTTTCTTGAACAAAATGAACTGAGATTGAACTAAAGTGCTACTAATCTACTTGAAGTACAGTGAACAGAGTTAAACTAGAATGCCATTATCAAACTAGAAATGTAGTGACAGAGCTGAACTAAATGCAATCAACCTCCGGAGTGTTGTAACTAAATTAACATGCAACTAGTCTATGGAATTCTACAGCCCATCTCGTTCAATATGAATGATATTTTGGAAGAGTTTGTAAAAACAAGTCTAGCTGTATTATTCAATGCAATTGAACATAAACATAAGATTTGAAAGCAAATACAACTAGGATCTAAGATACCACAACTGTTTCTTATTCATTGTTAATGATGTTTTGGAAGAGTTTGTAGGAGTAAGACCAGCTATGACACTTAGTGTAAACAAGCATAAATCATAAAATTCGAAAGGAAATGCAACTAAAATCTACAACACCACAACTATGCCTTATTCATCGTGATGATATTTTGGAAGAGTTTATAAGAGTAAGTCTAGCTATGATGATTAATGTAAACAAGTATGAAACATAACTTCAGAAACCTACTTAAGCTAGAAATGAAAACGAGACTAAAATACTTATCTAAGTCGTATGAACAAAGTTGCTCAGGTAGCAGGGGCCCTCTACCACCGGAGTAGCGCACAAAATCTACTTCAATATTGACTCAGCCTTTCAATAAAATGGTGCTTCTTTCATTAAAAGAGAAATTACTTCAAAACAGAGTGTTTTCGGACTTCTGAAATCTAGCAATCAAACACAAAATCTAACCTTGTCCCTCGCTTTCCCGAGCCATATTTATAACAAAATTACATAACTGTCTTGAGATAACCTAGCGATAATTGTCTTTCCAAATAAAAATCAAACTAGGACTCTGATGGTGGTCTTGTAATATGATTAAGGACATCTGGACTGTCCTTGTCCTACTAGGAGTCTATCTCCTAGTTTGAGTTCCCACGTGCATAACCACCTACAGAATACCGTTCAAACTTCGTGGAGAGAAACAAATGATGAGGGAATGATGTGGAATACGACCATATGTGTTTTCCTCTGAGATGACACCTGGAACCTACGTAGACATGAAGATAGCTGCAGAATTGGCAACTAGCTACAGAATGTCTGCATTCTGTAGCTAGATCTAGTTCAAAAAGTACCACAGTGACAAAATCATAAAAACATTGCAAGTTAGTCATGATATTCATTCTTAAAGAAATTTTAATTAATTCTATTAATCATTTGAGCCTGTAATTAATAATGGACAAAGGAAATGGAGTGGAATGTGGTGGAAGAAAGAACATCTTTGGAGCTCAACACATGTCATGAATTAATCTCATCCAATGGATCCTTCAGGTTAAAGGTTGATCCAATCACTGAATATCTCACCCATTAATCAAACCCTGCAACCCATCACTGCAAATTCTCACTTAAATAACACAATTAAGGAGGGATACTGCACTGTAGGTGATGGAAAATAGGTTGGCCTAGTGCCAAGATCTGAAATATTCTCCAGAATTTTCCTCACTGATCTCCAAAAGAAAGGAATGCTTCCTCGTCTGACAAACTAGCTCCAGGAGTGGGTTTCTCAACCCTCCACTGCAACACCCTACAACACAACCCAGCGCTAAACAGAAACTGTGTTATAGCTGAAGGAGGTGGCTTGGCCTTAAGCCTAAGTGTGGAGAAATGAAGTGAAACCACCCCCCCCCCCCCAAGAGGCCTCTCAAGAAAGGAGATGGGATTCCCGCTCGGGAACACCCAGTGCTAAACAGCACAGTAATCTCAACTAAACTGCTGAAGAATGCACAATAGTCTTGCATACCATAAAATAAATAATCCATAACATGTCTCACTATGGCTGCCTTTCCCTCCTTATAAAAAGGTGTAAGCTTTCTTACCTTGGGTCCCACTTATTAGGGTTTCCTCCACCAAGGAATCTTCCTCCTACTATCACTGCGTTGTCTCCATTGGTGATCTCCACCATCCATTCCAGCATTGTTGACTTGGTCAAAATTGACCTTGTCCACATGTATTTTCCCTTGTTCACATATGAGGGTGAAAAATCCAGCTATTATTATGATCCCTTTTCACATCATGAGGGATTTTATTCCTGTTTTAGATATGTATGGGCCTCCTTACCCACTTATTCCTCTAACTAGGTGTGAGAAACAAAAATTAATATTCCCATTAGCTACATGCTAATTTAGGAATATTACAGTCCTCCCCTCCCAAATGTTGCTTGTCCTCAAGAAACTGCAAGGATAGAACTTAAGAGCCTCCTCTCCTTCCCTTGTAGCATCCTCATATGATAAACACCTCCAAGGAACAATATTTTATCTCATCAGTACATCTCCAAGTTGCCCCTCCCAAGTATGCAAGCTAGCTTTTGGTGAGCATTCCAAATAGCTATCATCATGTAAAATTAAAACATCCATGGAGGAAAAAATGTGCTGGCTAGAGGCCTTATTGAGGCATGAGGTCTGATATTTATTGGGTTCTAACCTCCCCATGTGAATCTCCCATCCCCAAGCTATCATCCATACAAAATGAGCCACCCTCCAAAATGGTAACTCATGAAGAATCTCCTCCACCTTTGGCTCCTGCAATGTAGGTGGGCTGAATAAATGATCATGTTAGAAAACATATCCTACCCCATGTTGTCCCTCTCTCCACTTATGATAAGTGTAGAGTAGCTACAGATCTTGGGCTGCAATAATGTTGCCCTCAAGTGGCAAGAAGAAGACCGGATCTCCAAAGATCTTCTCTCCAACGTTATGAATCATGCTCACCCAAACCATCCCATATATGATGAATAGAAAATCACCATCATATGGAATCCAAATGAGAGTAATACTGAAGGTTTCATGTAGTGTTGGAAGGTACCAATAGTTACCCAAGTGGTCACAGCGCAGTTTTTCTAACTATTGTTCCAAAACATAACATGGAAAGCCATCTCCCCACAAGTTTCTAGTTGTGTATGTCATGTCGTGTACTAGTAAATAGTAAATGGAATTGTTTATCAACTAAGCATACAAATATTAGTACAACACTTTCCCAAATCCATGCAAAAGATGGCTATCCCCATCACTAATTTTGGTCCCAAAGTGACCATGAAGCCCAAATAGAGGCTTGCCCTCTTAAGGAGGATTAATGCACTGTATAGAAATGGTAAGAGCATGCAAATACTTTGTTAGATAATAAATAGATGAAAAAAAAAATCTTACCATGTATTGAAAGTAAGATGATGATAGGATCCATGAATAAGCCCTCCATAGTGGTATGACATACTCCCATGAAGAGAAATGAATCATATGTTGCATGAGGATCCTTCTTCTTATGCTTGGAAATCTAAGTCAAGAAGAACATATCACAGTAATAGATGTCTCCATTCACTACTCCATCACTCTCACTTCCTCATTTTCCACCAAGTACATCATATGTGAAGTGATCCTGAGAACACTCTATCAATAAACCCAAGCTCCCAAGTGATAGTGTTGTTGGCCTTTGTAATAAGGCTCCTGCCATCTCATAACTCCATTCTTTGACATGTCCCATGTCAAATTCATCTACCATAATTTTGATGCATATGGGAGACCCTTTCCAAAGTGGAAGTACCTCCTAATCTTCAAAGGCTAAGGATTAGCCCCTTTGAACCATGATATTGCCATCACCTACTCCTACAACATCATGCAAAGCATGAGAGAAAATCTTCCCGTGCCCTCCTAAGAGGAACCAAAGAAAAAATAGTTCTTGTTGCCCCCTCACACCTCCATCATGAAAATAATGAGGTGAAAACATAAAGATTGATATGAATAATTTCATACCAACACAATGCATCACTACTCCTTTTTTCCATATGATGCAAGTTTCCTGCCAAGTTTCCTCCACCCACACACCCTTTGAAAGAGGATATGTCACATGATGGCCAAAATCTTTCAAGATTATCCAATGCAGCCAAGCCTCCTGCTTCTCGGTGTCATAGATATGTAGGTGACTCACAAACCTCTTTCTCACCATCCACACCCATTCATCCAAATGTGGGTGCCTCCCACCATGTTCCATTTCGGTACTCCTCTAATGAAGACTACCATTCTCCCAAATCAGATTTTTACCTTTGCATTTCATGGGATGTTGAAACGCAACCTCTTGGGGATCTCCTAGAGAAGTCCCCATACCAATGACCATCTTGAATCCATAGATATCCAAGTGTGCTGGAGGCAAAACCTCCTCATAGGCCTGCTCAATGTCCATCACAATGATGAAATACAAAGTGTCTCTCATTGACAAAATGCTCATCCAATCTCATACAAGTGTAATGGTCATCGGAAGGCTCTAATGATTGCTTGGCCCCCAACTCCTCACTGTTGCTTAATGACAGCGATGTTAATCTTCTCAATGCTGTATTTTCTATCTCATTCTCCAACTCAAGGATGAACATAAATTTCTGCATTGCATTGCCTAGGACAATTCTCATCCTATCATTTAAAAATCCACACCCCAACCTCAAGTGTTGTGTGCAGCTCAACAATGGCACATTAGGATGAGGGTTCATTCCTTCCTTGAACAATTCAAGGTTGCACAGTGCAGTGCAATTCTGCTGCTCCAAATCAGCAATATGTGTTGACCCTTTATCATGCAAAGGCATATTTCCACAACCCCCCATAATATTTAGTGAAATAACAGAAAGTGGAAATTTAGGCATACCTTGGTGGAACTTGGGAACATCTTGTATGGCTGCAAGAGTTCCTCCCCCCAATGTGTTGGCTTCCCCAACTATTGATGATGATGGTTGCTCCTCCATAGTTGTATCAGCACTGGTACAAGTCTCCTCAAGTGGTGGTGAAGGCCTTTTCTCCTTTGATTTCTTCTTGTCAATTTTTTTAATCACCCTTTGAGTAAATTCTGCAAAATTATTCACTCTTGCATGACTCAAATGGCTGAACCACCAAATGATTGCTTCACCCTCCAGGTGCAGCACTGCAATCTCAACAACCTCTCTTTCCACTACTGGATGTAGTAGGAAGAATGCATCTAGCTTCCTTACCCAAGGCTTTGTTGTACATGTGGATAATCCATCAAAAGTAGACAATATAAATCTATTTCCCTTTGTCCTCCTATTGCTTCAAGGTCTCCTTTCTTCTTCAAGCTGAATAAATAGTCAAAGAGTTAGAGTTTCCTTGAAATCTCTAGGTTGAGACATATATTTTGCCAGGTATCCACTTAGGATCTCATGTTCCAAGTGCCCTCCATCTCCATGCTTCTTGTCTTCTTCCTCAAAAGGAAAGGGCATATTGGAATGCTTTGGAGCTCTCTGCAACACTGGTCCTCTTTTCTGATCATAGGATGTACATGGCCTTCCTCCTCTTGAAACTTTCTAGAGGTCTCACTGCAACTCTCCTTTTTCATTTGCTTAACCTCCTTGGAGAGGATCTTCATATATTTGATAAATGATGAGACAAATCTCATTCTTTCCATAATTTTTATATTTCTCTTCTTCTCCTTGTTCTCCTAATAGCATAATGGCTGAGATCCACAGGCTGAGCCAAGATTATGCTCTGATACCACTGGAATATCCCAAAATGGGGAAGCAGCAATACATGAACACAATAATGGAAATAGTAGTGACAAATCAACACATGTAATGTAATAATATCATATATCCATCATATTAATATCATAACAACAAAATTTATACAAGTCCTTGAGGAAATAGTCACTCAGGATAGGCAAAACTAGCCTCAAGAGAACATGTGCATGAAATATAAAGATCACTACTACACAAAAAATGCCCAAGTCTATGACAGCACAGTTTTTATTAGATATAACTACTACTGGAGAATTTCAATACATGGATCTGCAAATATATGGCTCATACAATGCTGGGAGTAAGATCTAATCTCCCAAACATGATTTCAAGGCAATCCGGAAAGGATTTCCTGAAATATGAAAAAATAAAAAATGTCGGAATGCAACCCTAGGCTAAGTAGTAGCTGCAACCCAAGAACTGGATGAATATGGTTGTATATGATACATGTCATGAATGAATCTCATCCAATGGATCCTTCAGGTGAAAGGCTAATCCAATCACTGAATATCTCACCGTCTGATCAAACCCTACAACCCCTCACTGTAAATTCTCACTGAAATAACATAGTCAAGGAGGGATACTGTGTTATAGGTGATGGAAAATAGGTTTTCCTAGTGAAAATATCTGAAATATTCTTCAGAATCCTCCTCACTGATCTCCAAAAGAGAGGAATGCTTCCTCCTCTGAAAAACTAGCTCCGGGAGTGGGTTTCTCAACAATCCACTGCAACACCCTGCAACACAACCCAGCTCTAAACAGAAACTGTGATGTAGTTGAAGGAGGTAGCTTGGCCTTAAGCCTAAGTGTGGAGAAATTAAGTTCAAAGCACCCCCAAAAGGCCTCTCAAGAAAGGATATGGGATTCCCACTCGGGAACACCCGGTGCTAAACAACACAGCAATCTCAACTAAACAGCTGAAGAATGCACAATAGTCTTACAGACCATAAAATAAATAATCCATAACATGTCTCACTATGGCTGCCTTTCCCTCCTTATAAACAAGTGTAAGCCTTCTTACCTTGGGTCCCACTCATTAGGATTTCCTCCACCAAGGAATCTTCCTCCTACTATCACTGCATTGTCTCCATTGGTGATCTCCACCATCCATTCTAGTTGACTTGGTCAAACTTGACCTTGTCCACATGTATTTGCCCCTGTTCACACATGAGGGTGCAAAATCCAACTATTATTATGATACCTTTTCACATCATGAGGGATTTTATTCCTGTTTTAGA
>CM076577.1:230520201-230550997 GCA_034641835.2 Pinus albicaulis | reverse complement strand
TACTAGTGCTGTTGACTTGGTCAAAACTGACCTTGTCCACATGTATTTGCCCCTGTTCACACATGAGGGTGCTAGATCCGGCTATTATTATGATACCTTTTCACATCATGAGGGATTTTATTCCTGTTTTAGATATGTATGGGCCTCCTTACCCACTTATTCCCCTAACTAGGTGTGAGAAACAAAAAATAATATTCCCATAAACTACATGCTAATTTAGGAATATTACATAGGATATGTTAATTAGAACACCTTATTTTGGTTGTTTGCAATTTACATGTTTTCCACTAAGGTCAGATTGAAGAATACTTAATTGCTTTTCAATCTCTATTGGAATTCCACATTTCTTCCACTTTCATAATTCACCTAAAATCTTAAAAGATCAAGTTAATGCAACCTATATTTCCTTGTGAGACTCCTTCAAACATTAATGCAAAACCAATTAAATATTTTGACTCCATATCCCAATGTGAATATATCCATTTAATCAACCAAACAGTCAAAATCAAACAAAAAATCAAGTACAGTCATAACTAGCCTAAAATTCATTAAAAACAAAGTCAAATTTTAAAGAGAGATCCTTCTATGAAGCTGGCAGGGCTAGATCCCAGCTTCCAAAGTGGTTTTTATGTTTTCCTTTTTGTTTATTCTCACAATATCGTAAATTACATAACGGTAACATAGTGGCAACCATACTGGGAAGCTTTGAAAATATTGAAATTTTCTTCGAATTCATAACCCTGGTTAAAAACGTGTATGATAGGAATATTTTGAGAGATTGTTTCCTTTTCATTTTTGTAAGTAATAAGTGTGTGTGTGCCTTAGTTTTCAATTCTGGCTCCCAAAAGAGCTTACACTAGACCTCATCCTGATCCAAATCTTGCAGTTATTGTTAATGATCCTGAAAAACTGTTCAGAAGAAAAAGCATAGTAGAGAGCCAAGGAAGTAACAGTCCTCCCCATAGAGAAGATTCACTCCCAAAAGACTTTGTTACTCTACAAGACTTTTATTTTGACTTACCTTTTGAACATATTTTATTTAGAACTAAGTCAACCAACTGGGTAGATCAAATAGTGGTAGACCAAGCTACTCTAAGGAATCATTCTTTTGTAGTACAATCTACCAAACCTGATATTGAACTTCAGATTATTCAAGTTTTTGATCAATTTCAAGGTTTAGTTTCAAGTCTTGACCTTTCTATTCTTGAGGCTTATGTCCAACATTCTATTGAACTCTCTTCCTTAACTTTTTTTCCAGAATCATCGACTTCATCACAATCTATGCATCCTATATCAGCTAGTCCTACCCCTTCTGTAGTTTCCACTACTACTCTAGTAGTTTCTCATCAAGAAAATCAAACCCCATCCTCTCTCCAATATTCATCCACAATCCAACATTCATCCTCACCAAAACCTAAACCTTCATTTCAACTTCCACCTCTAATTCAGCCTCCACCTTCCATTCAACAACCACCTTTGATCAATCCCCATATTGTTCATCCTCATATTTCTATAATGGCAGCTAGATATGATCCTCTTATTCTTCAAGCTCCTATGGAAAACATGCCACAAGACTATTAGACAAGGATTCCACAGTTTTATGGAACCAGACCTATCACTCCCCAACAATATGTAGATAGGATGAATGATAGTTTTGACCTTCAAGAAGTAGATGAGTAAAACGCAAAAATGAGGTTTTTTGCACAAAGTCTCACTAGAGATGTTAAGAAATGGTTTAAATCTTTTTCTACTGCTAACATTAATGATATCCCTGCATTCCATCAGAAATTCCTTAATAGGTGGGAAATTAAAAATAACCCTCCTCATATTTTATCTGAGTATGAAAGCATTAGGAGGGCACCAGGGGAAAGCTTTTAGAATTATTTCACTAGATTTAATAGTGTATCCAATGAAATTAATTTTATTATTAAACCACCACAAGTTTTGGCCTTAATTAAATTCCCATATGGATTTGAGGCAAACATGTCTTATCAGCTTAGAGAGAGAAATTCATCAACATTAGAACAAATGCAAAGGGATGTAGTGAGTGTAGAAGAAAATATGTTAGCAAAGAGGGATATAATTAGAACTAAAAGGAGAGTGACCATGAAAGAATAACCCTCAACTTCTTCTGTTGATGCAAAAATTGATTCATTATTCAGAATAGTATAAATAATGATGGAAAGGATTAATCTAAATGAAAGGGTTTCTCCTATAGAAAATCAGCATGCACCTCAAAATCGTAATCAAAATCTTAGAAGAAATCCTCCCCAAATCAAACAGAGGGAACAAAGGGGCCCTAATCAACAAATTAGACCTCCATTTCGGGAGAATTATGCTGATGATGATATGGAAATAATAGAAGAGGTAGAAGATAACCAAATCAATTTGATGTGTATTAACGATGGTGAAACTATTTTTCTTACTCAAGAAGAACAAGATATTTTCAACTTTCCCAAACTGAACTTGATTCATAAGAATCAGATAATTAAAAACGGGGATTTGAAAATGCTATTATGGAAGTCCATAGGAAATATAATATTAGGAGTAAGAAAACCTCAGATTCCCCAAACAAAAAGAATTCTGAAAATTCTATTAAGAAAACCTCTGATATTGTTTTGAATAAAACTCCAAACAACTTCTACTATGAAAACTGTTGATAGTTCTAGCAAGAAGACAGTATAAATTCCTGTCGAAATTATAGTTGAGAATACTTCCAAAAATAATCAAACTGATATAACAAACACTAGTCACCAAAATGAACTTATATCATAATAAATTGTTGATAAATCTGATTTTCCGAACTTGAATAAGATTCAAACATCATTCAACATTGAAAATGAATTAGTAAAACTGAAAATTTTCATTCCCTTAACAGAGTTAATTAACAAAAATCTATACAGAACTCAGGTTATGAAGGCTCTAAACATAAGGGAAAACACTGACACTGCCAATTTGAATGATGATCACCCTGAACTCTTATTTGGGCCAGAAGTAGATTTTAAACCACAGGAATGAGGAGTTCCTCCATTCTTGACATTACTAGGCTTTATAAAGACTTATATTCATTTGATTCCAACAAAGTAATATGTCTAGGTCTCATTAAATATCTATGTGTTACTTTAGCTCAAATATCAGCTAATAGTTTATTAATTGATATAGTGGTTGCAGATATACGCCCTAAGTATGGCATGTTGTTGTCACGCTCACGGGGAGAAAAATTACAAGGTTCCCTACAAATCGACATCACTTATGCTACCATACCAGTATTTGGTCGGCAGAGAAGACTATATAGGGAAACTTTAATGAAATTCATGGTGAGTAGTCGTCATAAACCACATAACTATCCCCTTTACTCTGTCCACTCAGATTTAAACTCTTTCATTATTTATAATGATGGAGATATCAATACTCAGGTTACCAATACAGAAAATGATATTTGTGAAACACATGAAAATAAAACACAAATAGTGGAACAAAACACTGAAATTGAACCTATTTGGAACATGAGTTTTGATGGATCTTGTAGTAGAGTGGGTTCTGGAGCAAGAGTGTGGGTTTCAAACACGGGAAATAACCATGTTGAAGGTCATTCATATAAGATAAATTTTCAATGTACCAATAACATAGCCGAGTATGAAGCACTTCTATTAGGATTGCAATTGTTAAAAATATTAGTTTCTAAAAAAAAAAAAATCATGGATATTTTGAGCTAATTATAAATCAGCTTAAAGGATAATACTCTGCAAAGCATCCTAGATTGAGAGCATACAGAAATGTTGTGCTTGATTTTCTAGAAACTTTTGTAGAACATGATCTTGCTGCTATTCCTAGAAATCAGAATATCCTTGCAAATGGTCTGCCTTTTTCAGCCAGCACATGTAAAATGCCTCACCCAAATAGAAAATATATAGTGGAAGTGAAACATCAACCAGCTATACCAAATAATATGAGGTATTATAAAGTTTTTGGAAATGACAATAAAATTGAAAAAACTCTGTAGACTAAGGATTAATATGAAGAAAATAGCATATATTTAGAGTGTCAAGTAGAAAATCATATAGTTGTACATTCTAATGTAGGGAAATAGTTTGATGATTCAGATGTAAATATTCATGTTGATAAAGTTGTAAATAAATTGGAATTGTTTGAAATAGATCCCGAAAAAGAAGAGTTTGAAATACTTTAGTTAATAGATAAAGTTTTACCTAGAGGTTTGGTCCCACTAGAAGAATTATTTGATTTCAATGATGTAGCTAAAAAGCCAAAGATAGAGCCCACAGGGGCATATGTAGAATAATGTAATATAGTTAGTGAAAAGGATCCTAAAATGATAAAACTAACAAAATCACTGCCTGCTACTCAAAAACAAAAATACATAGCTTCATTAAAAGAATTCATTTATGTCTTTTCCTGGAGCTATGAAGACCTCAAAGAATACCTCAAAGCATATGACACTAGTGTTATACAGCATAAAATCCCAATCAAGGAAGATCAGAAACCATTTAAACAGAAACTACGTACAACAAATCTAGTTTTGATGCCTATGATTGAGAAAGAAATTAAAAAGATGTATGATGCTAAAAACATAGTTCCTCTTAGATAATCTAAATGGGTGTCTAACATAGTGCCTATTGTTGGGTACTAGATTTGTATAATTTTCTCTTCCATTTTCGCCCACCTTTCTATCTCTTTGTGTCATTATTCTTCTTAAACACACGAGGTAAACCCCTTTCTTTTATCTTTCTTGGGATATTTGATTAATGAAGTAATAGTCAAGGAGGTTTTACCTTTTGCAAACGTTAACTCTGATATTTTTACAGATTTGAGAAAAGCGGGAAGGCTACAGCTGTGAGTCGTGGAGAAGCTCCCAATTTCCAGTGTTGCCTTCACTTGCTGCTGCAGTGCAACAAACTTTGTTTCACCCTAGCAATATCTCGGGCTTTTTCATGGTTTCCTTTTGGCAATTAGGTTGTTGTTGCAATGAATTGCATAATTGTAGATATGTAGTTGTTAGAGGAAATCTATGATTTCCTCTAAAGTTGTATAAAGAGGGCTTGCGGGCTATGAATCGGGGGTTAAGCCCAATAAATAAATATTTTGTAACAATATATTCTCCAATTAATTGAATGCACAGCACTCTATTGTTTCACCTGTGATTTGTGAGTATTCCGCAGCCCTGATCAAAGATTTGGGCCCACTCTTCTGATAAAGTGTTGTGTTACCTTTCTTCTTGATGATTTCATTTTTATTTGGGTTTGTTACTATTGTTCCAGTATAATCCTTTAAATTGTTGTGAATGTCTTTTAATTATACAATTTGTTTTAATTGTTGTTACAGTGGTCTGTGTTTTCGTTGATTAAGCCTATGATCTAACAGCAGGTCATGTGATTGCTCTTGCATATACTGTAACGTTAGTATGAAAATAACTAATGCCCTCAGGTTGATAATTTATGTGGAAAAAGGGTTTGAATATTTTTCACATCCAGACACCAAAATTTTAGCGCCATTGCCGGGGAAGGCTAACAAGGTGCAAGAACATGATCTGAAATTGATCTAAGGGTCGATCTCTCGTCTTGGGGAGGGAATTTATTGCCCTACTTCAAGTCCTGAGCGTAGTGTGTTGTTTTTCCTTTGCTTTTTTTCTTTTGTTAAGATTGATCTCTTGCCTTAGGGAGGGTATTTGTTACCCTGCTCTAAATCCTAGGCATATTTTTCAGTTTTTATTTTCTACTTTTTTCTTATTTTCTAAAAGGGCCAACTTCTCATCCTGAGGAGGGTGTTTGATTGCCCTACTTCAGGTCCTAAACTTTAATTTTATTTTCTATTTATTTGATTTTTTGTTTGGAACCTATTCTCTCATCCCGAGGAGGAAGCTATCTGTCCTGCTCCAGGTCCTGAGCGCTTTTGTTATTTTGATGAATTATTCTCACCAATTGTATGAAAAAAGATCTGAATAAGAGGGGCAGAGGAAGACCCCCAAAGAAAGGAAAGGATCTGGGAAGGAAGATTTATATTCAGGAGATTATCGAGAAAGTTAAATCTGAAGCATCCTCTCGTGTTGTTGTCAGGGTAAGGGTTCAGATGAGGTCTGAAGGGTAGTCGGTTGAGAAGCTAGCTCCAACCATAGTACTAGAGGAAATTATTTCGACGGTGGAAGAAGCAATAAATAGGGTACTGGTGGAGGATATATCCCTGTTGTTAGTAGAAGGGGAAGAAATAGCAAGCAGAAGGTCAGAATAACTGAGCAATTTTAATTAGAAAGAGAGTTCCCGAAGGATTTTGTGTCACCAAGAGACCAGTGGAGTGTGGTGAAACCTCCTACCATTGAATCACCCCAAGTACCAGTCGAAATCTCAGGTGAGTATTGGAGGATATTTATGGCACTTTCAAGTTCTTATATTGATTTTCCAATTGGAAACATTATAGGTGATGCACCGATGAAGCCCATCCCTTTAACAGATCTACCTAATTTTCATGGGCTTTCTTCGGAAGACCCTGATACATTCCTCTTTGAATTTGACATTGTCTGTCGAGGGTACGATTATATCTCTGATGCTTAGAAACTAAAAATATTCCCTGCTACCCTAAAAGGGATAGCCTTGCAATGGTTCATGGATTTAGGAGGGAGAACTATTTCCTCATGGGAAGGGATGAAAGAAGCCTTTTTGGAGAAATGTCAAGATTACTATAAATCCTGTGATATTAAGGAGGAAATATTTAAGTTTGTATAGAAAGAGGATGAGAACATGGAAGATTGTGTGGAACGATTCAAATATATATTGTAGAGGTCAGGCCATAGTGACCTGGATAAGGATATTCTGAAGATCATTCTTCTCCGGGCGCTTAGGTAATATTCTCTGCAGCTTCTAAACATAGTAGGAAAGGGGGACATTTCAAAAGAAGACTTTGACATAATTTGTGACTATTTCATTCAGTGTTCACAAGGGGCTACAAGGAGCAGAAAAGGAATTCATTCATTAAAGACTTCTAGTGGAGGGATTACAAAGGCTAAAATTGGAAACCTACTGGATAATCTAAGGACTCTTATCCTAAGCACATTATCCACCCAGATGGACACTCTGCAAGCAAAACATAAATATATAGAGTTGGAGAAGACTATGGCTATATTCTTTCCACAATGTAGAAAGAAGCATCCTTTGAAAGAATGCCCATTAAACACAGTGGAAGCCTATGCAATCCATGAACAGACTCATGCGACTAACTCGTGTCCTTCCTTACCTAGACTGAAGGCATTTTTTCAAGGGGCAAGTGAAGAAAATATGGTAGTTGAGTTGTACTTCATGGGGCCGAAAAATCCATGACAACCTCGACCACCAACTATGAATCTAGGTATGTTTCAGGACCCACCTCAGTATTTTAATAATTTTAATATGGGTCCCCAGTCTGCACCATTTTCATCTATGTGGTATTAGTATCAATACCCCCCTTGGCAACAATGGGTTCCCCAAGCTAGTTCGAATCCTTCATGGAATCAGAGCTAGCGTGGACCCTCTCCTACTGGTCAGTTTCCTCAATCAATGCCTCAACAGCAACTTCAATTGCCCTCTAATATACCTGCTGGTAATCCAACCCTTCAACCCTAGCTTCCTATCTAGCCCAAGTTGAATCCCAATAATAAAGGGGTCAAACAAGCAGATACTCTTAACCTTCCATCTTATATCATTTCCACTACCAGACTTAACGAAATAAACTTACGATATGGGCGGGTATTAAATGCTCCCACTTCACCTATTATTATAGAAAAAATTGACAGTGAAGTTACAGAACCAGAAAAGAGGACAGTTGGGGATAAACTAGACCAAAACATAACAAATTAGACACCTACCCAAACTGTTCCTAATCAGGTTCATTCAACTTCTCCTCCATATCCTGAAAGACTGACCTTGAATAAACCAAACCCTCAAGAAGAGTTTGATTTCCAAGGGGAATTGCAAAATATCTTTGTCAAAATACCCTTGCTACAGGTTATGAGGGATGTACCTATATATGCAAAAACTCTCAAAGAATACTGCTCTAAGAACCCTGGGAAGAAACCAAGTGACCCATTAACTATTCATGTGATGGGTAGACTGTCCGACATTATGCTAGGAAAGACTATGCCTATGAAATATGGAGACCCGGGAAACCCAATTCTAACAGTACAAATCAATGGGGTTGAAATCACAAATGTACTAGTGGACTTGGGCACTTCCATCAATATCATTACCTCCGAAAAAATGAACACATTAGGTCTTGGAAATGTAAAGCCAACCCCTACCATCTTGGAACTAGCAGATAGGTCTACAATTAAATCAGTAGGTAAACTGGAAGATGTAACCATTTTGGTGCATTCATGGCACTACCCAGTGGATCCCCTTGTGTTATAGACAAGATCCTCAATTGGAGGTCACCCATTGATTTTGAGAAGACCTTGGCTCACAACTGTAGATGCTTACATAGGCTATCGATCTGGGCATATGATCATATCAAATGGGACAGTTACAGATAATCTTACTCTTTACCCTCCTGCGAAACCTAACCCATAGGAAAAATTATTAACCAGTCATAAACCTCTACCAATAAAAGAGCTTGAACTTGAAAATGAAGAATTTAGACCAGTCCTCACTATTGGGCAAGCCCTTCAATTCAAAATAGAAACTAAGGATGATGCCATCAACCATCAACAGCTTTATTAATGATCCCAACTCTGTTTCCAATTCAACTCATAAAATTTTAGAATCTGCTATGAACTGTGAAACACAGGAAAGCATTGAACCAGAAGATGAAATTGAAGACATTCCTGTAACCTCATCCCATGATAGTATTCCAATTGAAATTTAACCAGGGAAAACACTCAATATCAACCCTAATCTATCTGAATCCCAGACAAAATAGCTCTTAAAAGTCCTTCAGGATCATCAGGAAGATTTTTCCTGAGATTATACCGACATGAAGGGGATCCCTGCTAATTTATGTACTCATCATATTTATATTAAGGAAGATTTCCGCCCTATAAGACAACCCCAACGGAGAATGAATCCTACTCTAAAGAACATTGTCAAAGAAGAATTACAAAAATTATTGGATGTAGGTTTCATTTACCCCATTTTAGATAGCCAATGAGTATCCCCGCCAGTTATTTTTCCTAAAAATAATTGTAAGTGGTGGATCTGCGTAGATTACAAGAAGCTAAATAAGGCAACTCAAAAAGACCATTTCCCTTTTCCATTCATTGACAAAGCCCTAGACACCCTAGCTGGGAATAAGTTCTTTTCCTTCCTAAACGGATTCAGTGGATATAACCAGATCTAGATAGCCTCGAAAGACCAGGATAAAACAAATTTAACATGCCCATGGGGGACCTTTTCATATAGGGTCTTCTCATTTGGCCTGTGTAATGCTTCTGCTACCTTCGAGAGGGAAATTCTCGGGATCTTTTCTGATTTGGTCGATGATAGTGTTGAAATCTATATGGACGATTTTACTCCATATGGAAACTCATTTGAAGAGGGATTGGAAAATATGGAGAAAGTACTCAAAAGATGTAAACAGACCCATGTATCTCTGAGTACAGCCAAATTCCATATGATGAAGGAAGAAGGGATAGTATTAGGAAATTTTCTCTCAGTTGTTGAAATTTGAGTTGATCCAGCCAAAGTAGAGGTAATATTACACTTCCCGGTACCAAAGACACCCACACAGGTACATAGCTTTAATGGTTGTGCTGGTTATTACAAACGTTTCATAGAAAATTTTGCTAAGGTAGCACATACACTTTTTCTATTGCTAATGAAAGATGCATAATTCTTGTGGACTGAAGACTGTGAAGCAGCTTCATGAAAATTAAGGGACTGATTTGCAAGGCTCCAATCCTTCAAGGACCTGATTGGGCATTACTGTTTCACATACATGCTGATGCTTCTCAGACAGCAGTAGGAGTTTTTTTAGGACAAAAAATAGACAAAACACCGTATAAAATTTATTATGTCATTGGCTCCGTGAAGATCATTAGAATTTCTCATCTGGGCAGTGTTTCTTTCTGGGCAGTGTTTTTCTTGCTGGACTGCTAAAAGGAGATAGCAGCAGTTTCATTTAAATTTTATTATGAACAGTATGTTTTCCAAATGAATAGGGTAAAAGCCAGATTCTGGTTCTGCACAAGATTGCTTTTCTCATTGTAACTGCTTTTGCCTACAAACTTTTGGGTTTGTCTTCTTTGATCACACATTTATGTGATTCACAATGTAATTTTGTACTCACCTGTAGTAATAAAATTACGCTTTTTTCTCGAGGAAAAAAAAATTATTATGTCAGCAAGAATTTAATTCCTATTGAACTAAACTACACGATGACGGAGAAATAATTTCTGGCTGTCATTTATGCTATCAACAAGTTCTGGCACTACCATTAGGGGAATTTTGAGGTCTAAAATGGGCCTCCTAAGGAAATAATAAAAAAATAGCTAAACCAATAAAATAATATTTATGAATTTGCAATTCACTTTTTACACCACAATCCATGTAACCATAGTTAAATTCAATTCAAAAGTTGTACGAAAATAAGATTAATAAAAAAATTGTATTGATGTGACTATAAATAAGAATGATCTTTTTAAAAAAAAATCATCATTGAAAAACTAATGCATTTGTCCCTTGTACTTAAATAACTTAAAATAAAATATAAATATAAATTTATAAATTATTAATTTTATTATATGATATTAATTAAAATTTATATTATTTAAATTGTATAATAACATGTAATTAATATACTATATAAAAATAATATAATATAATATAATATAATAAATGTATAGGGATATGCATTATTTCTTTCAAGGGATATGCATATAATATAATATAATATAATAAATGTATAGGGATATGCATTGTTTCTTTCAAGAAATATGAAATGAAAATAATATATTTTTATTCAAAAAGTGTGAAATGACATTTATTATGAGTACTTTACTTTGACTTTAAAAGTACTTAGAGCACTACCATGGTTAACCATGAGTTTTTATCCACCATTAATAATGTAACAAGTAAGTACCTTTAACTCAAGCAATGCCACCTCACCATTAGGGATGTTGTCATCCCTTAAAATGTGATTGGTTCTCATAAAGTGAATTTTGATTGTACATTTTCCTTAGGAGGCCCATTTTAAACTTCAAAATTCCCCTAATGATCACCAGGTATCCTACTTTTGTACATACTGATCATGCAGCAATAAGGTATTTCATGAATAAACCTATCACTCCTGGCTGTATTACAAGATGGTTTCTATTGCTTCAAGAATTTGATATCACAATAGTAGACAAACCAGGAAAAGATAATGTAGTTGTTGATTTCCTATCTAGAATGGATAACAATGATGAATGCACACCTATAGAAGATAGTTTTCCCGATGAACATATTTTTGCAACTTCTACTAAACCTCCGTGGTATCCAGATATTGCTAACTATCTTTCTACAAGGAAAGTGTCTCCTCATTTTTCATACAAGGAACAACGAAAAATTATTCATCACAGTGCCCAATATTCTTGGATGGCAGGGTACCTTTTTCATACATGAGCTAATAATTAGATTCAATGGTATGTATCTGAGGATGATATTTATGAAGTATTGAAGGTTTCCCATGATGGCCCTTGTGGAGGGAATTTTGTAGACAAAATAAAAATCCATAAGGTGCTACAAATGGTATACTATTGGCCTTCTATCTTTCAAGATGCACAGAATTATGTCAGGAGGTGTGATAGTTTCCAATGTATGGGGCAGCCTGGTCGAGCTGATGAAATGCCTCTGCAGGCATAGGTAGTCCTCAAACCTTTTGAGAAATGGGCTATTGACTTCGTTGGACCCTTTAACCCACCCTCCCAGCAAAAGGTCCACATCTTGGTCTGCACAGATTACGTGACTAAGTGGGTAGAAGCCAAAGTTGTTGTGAAAGAAACAGAGCAGGTGGTCTCGAATTTCCTATTTGAAGAAATTTTTGCTCATTACGGTACCCCAAGAGAGATTGTTTCAGATGGAGGGGCACAATTTACATCACACAAGATAGCAAAGCTCATGCAAAAATATGGAGTCAAAAACAAGGTCACATCTCCATACCATCCCCAGGCAAATGGACAAGTAGAAAGAAAAAATAAGACATTGGAAAATATCTTGACAAAAAATGTTACATACAATCATCGGGATTGGGCTCAAAAGCTACCTGAAGCTCTCTGAGCATACAAAACAGCATGGCGGAACACAACTAGGTTTTCACCATTTGAGTTGGTTTATGGGAAATCCCCATTGTTTCCAATAGAGTTTGAAATCAGTACGCTTAGAACAGCTCTTGAAGTTGGTTTGGATATGTCAAATGCCCAGAAACACTGACTGGCTAAACTCAATGAACTAGATGAAATCCGCTCAATGGTTGTCCAAAGAACTACTACTATTCAGCAGCAAAGAATGAAATGGCACGATAAGTTTATCAAGAATAAGGTGTTTCAGAGGGGAGATTGGGCACTACTCTATGACTCCCGCTTTAAGGATTTTAAGGGAAAGCTTTGCACTTGCTGGATGGGACCTTACGAGGTGGATGTTGTATTTGATAATGGAACAGTCAGGCTAGTCACAATTGATGATACACGTGCTTCATTCATATCAAATGGACATCACCTAAGATTATACCACCGCCTAGCCTCTAAGGATGCTTTTATCAAACACCTCTCTGAGAAATCTGGTTTGAATTTCATCAGCGTAGAGAACTCTTCCTCTGCATCCTCACTCTAAAAAAAATTAAAAAATAAAATAAAATAAAATAAATACATAAAAAAAAAGAGAATAAAGAATAAGGAATTATACTATTACTATTTATTTTGTTGTCTTTTTGCAGTAGTTACTACTAAGGAGTAATTCTTTAAAAATGAAAAAAATTTCTATGTATTGATTGCTGCTACTCATGATGCTACTACTCCTGATGTTGTTACTCGGTTGCTGCTACTCATGATGCTGCTACTCCTGATGTTGTTACTCGGTTGTTGCTACTCATGATGCTGTTACTCGGTTGTTGCTACTGAGGGGTGTTGTTACTCGATTGCTTCTACTCATGATGTTGTTACTCCGAATGCTGCTACTTGCACCACTGTTACTCCTAATGCTATTACTTCGGATGCTGCTACTCGCACTGCTGTTACTCCAGATGCTACTACTCGCATCGCTGTTACTCCAGATGATGTTACTCTGGATGTTGCTACTCGCACTAATGTTACTCCAAATGCTGTTACTCCGGATGCTACTACTCGCATCGATGTTACTCTAGATGCTGTTACTCCGGATGCTGCTACTCGTATTGCTGTTACTCCAACCGCATCATTACTGCATCATCATCCTACCAACCGTCACTTCGTCCAGGTAGGCCGCCAGGTACACCTCCACGTGACTTTTACCGATTTAATTAAATATCCCATGTGATGACATTAATGCCGCGGACGACAACTTTTAAGTTGGGGGGGAGTGCCGTCACATTTAATGACGACGTAATGATGAATTTGTAAGTCATTATTACAATACCGTGTGTGGTACACCTTACGATCCTTATCAATCCTCCGTATAATTATTAAATATGCATTGGGATCCATAACAAGTCCTTTCCATTCACATGAAATAATTACCATTCTATTCATTGCACTTACCATACTTTTTCATGATTTTTCTCGGTTTCCGAGAATTACCATCCTATTTATCGTTACCACCATTCATTTTCACCATGCTGTTTTTCCAAATTTGGTATCCACTATTCTGTCCAACGGTCTGCTGTTCCAAGAATTGTTGTTACAGTCCCCACAGTATGGGTGGACTGGTTGTGCGGCATGAACCTGAAAATACAGCTTCAGTCCACAGTAATCTAGAGGTATGGAAAATATTTGTTAATGCAGGATGGGATACCTATTTCGACATATTACAAGGGGATGACAGGGAAATCACAATGGAATTCGCACTTAAATTGAATGAGAATGGCTCGTAGGTCAGAGGATTGGAAATTCCTGTCACAAAAGAGATAATTGCAGAAGTTAGCGGGCTGAGACAACAAGGGCAGCAATGGTTTTCTCGGAGAGTTTCTCTCTTGGATTTTCCCAAATTATTCTTGTAGGCAGGGGAAAGCATTGTTCAAATGGGTAGAGAATATGAGTGAAAGTCTGTGCCGTATCCATGGAACGAATTCGTAGGCTTTGTAATGAAATACATAACCTGCGAGGGCTGGGCCACAACTTTGTTTAAATACCATTTTAAAATTCTAACTCACCTTCAATTTCCATAGGCTCAGGTGCATTCCTTAAATATGCACTTCTTCCTATTAAAATAGTTGCAGCACATGGCACAGTCTGCTCGGCGTTCGCGCCAGATGCTGGCAGTGCTCTCCAACCATGGATTGGTGCATTTACTAGTCATGCATGCAATAGTCAGATTTCGAGTTTCTTGGGCAAAACTCTATGGATCATCAGAAGAAGAGATAGCAGTTGTTATTGCTGGTAGAGAAGAGGAACCAGTTTCTCCAGCTGGTTTAGCAGAAGAAGAACATTCATAGGAAATTGATCAAGAGGAACTCGAAGAAATGGAAATGGAGGTTGATCAGGAGGAACCCGAAGAAGTGGAAATGAGGGTTGATCAAGAAGAACCTGAAGAAATGAGAGAGGAGATAATTGGCGACATAGTTGAGGCTGTCACACAAGAACCAGCCTCGCCTGAGGAACCCACAGATGAAGGAGTTATGGATATAGTGCATGAGGTCGAGATTGTCATATAGTTGTTGACTTTTGTTAATGAAGAACATGGAAGTGGAATGTCAGACAAAGGGATGGAAAGTGATGTTGTTTTGCAAGAAACATCATCACCTGCCCAAGAAGATATGGATATTGAAACGATTAGGGGTGTTACGCAAGAACCACCCCCGATTCACCTAAAATAGGGAAACAGAGAAGCAATTCATGGGGAACAGGAAGATAGAGAAAGAATAAACCGTGAGGTCGATATTGTCCCACAAGAACCAGTATCGACCGCAGAGGAGGAAATAATGTACAAAGGGCAGGAGGACAGAACAGAAACGACTCTCGGAATCGACAGTGTTCCATAAGAACCAACATTGACCCCGAATGAAGTAATAATGCATGAAAATCTGGCCCAAGCTGGAAACAAGGATGATGAAGCTACTCCACGCTCTCCGTTCTAGTCTATGATGCCTAGAGTGGTGAGGGGATTCCGCTCACCCCAACGATTAATGAAGGAAATAATTGTTCCACCAATGCTTAAATTTGTTGACGTAGGAGAGGACATGGCCAATATCGGCCCAGTCATTGCTGAATCTCTGTTGGAACACTCAGAGGCTCGCAAAGAAGATGGGGTTCCTGTGGAAACACCGAAACATAGAGTGGTCGATGGAAACAATGACTAGACGGTAGGAGTCCCTGAAGTGAATATAGAGGAAGAAGCCCCTAAAGATAGGGAGCCCAACCAGAAAGACCTAACAAAAGAACTAGCTGATAATACCAACAACATTCACCGCCTCCTGAGCCTATTATAGGCCCGGAAACTGAATTTATTGTTAAACAGGAATGGATTGAACAATGTGAGAAGAGAAGGTTACCTCTCAAGAAAAGGAACCATTTGCAGTTCAATGAAACCATGAGATTGAAAAGGGAGGTTCGGGAGTTGAAGAAACAAGTTTCTCGGTTGAAAAAGAAGGTAAAAATTTACAAGTTGAAGGCAGTAAAGCCAAAATTTGAGGTCTCTTCTGTAGCTATGCAGACTGGTCCGATTGAACAGTTGTTTGAAGGCCGAGAATTTTTCTTGGCCACTGAGATCCAAAGGTGGCATTTTGTTGCGAATGGACACAAGAAAGAGACAATGCGGGTACGAGAACAAGCTTCCAGGATCGTTACATGATACATCGACTAGTTAGACAAGGTGCAGCTGAAGCAAGCTAAACAAAATGCCAGAATAGAAGAATTGGGAGAACAAGTATAGTTGCTGCAATCAGATAAGGAGAAGATGTTCTCCCTAACACAACAGGTAATGGCCTGTAGACATCCTGCACATAGCTATGCCTTATTCCTTCATGAAAAATTTATTTTCTTTTGTCTTGAAAGTATATATAAGGAGATTTGGCAAGAGATTGAGGACCCCTTCAATTTATCTGTATCTTAAAAATTCATGATATCATAGGATATCACTTAATGTGTGATCTCTACATGCATGGGTACTTCTTGAGGCATGATCAGTTTTTTAACTTCATTGCATTCATGGGGGACATTCATTTAAGAGATTTTACCTCGTATACCATTAATTAGATTAAATGGAGAAACACCTGTGATACGTTTGAGGATAACCAAGTCATAAGGCCGCTAATGATGAGGAAGGAGCATGGCCAGTCATCAAACATTTATAACAAGAATTTCACCTTTCTATAGATTGAGGGGCATAGAGAACACATGTTGGAAACCCAGAAATGGTGTGCTGACCTCTGTGTCAGATAGATTACAATGTTCCAAATGGAAGTGTTGGACAGTTGTCTGAGAAGGTGGATGTTGTCATCCTCAACTGTTAGAGGACGAGAACCATTTGGGGCACCTAACTTTGCATGGGATATAGAGAGGATGCCACATTTTGTAACATGCATTCAGACCTGTGGGGTCATATGGATGGGGCTGAGGTTTCAGTTTCCCCTTATTTGGTTGCCAGTCAAGCAATATACTCCTGCATACAACATTGACCCAGACTGGTGGAAGGATGTTGTTTTGACGGAAGGTTATAAACCTCCTGGGATGGAAATGGCTGAAGAATATGATCTCACACAGCTTCATGCCAGTGACAGTCAGTCCAACCCAGATTCAAGGAGACGTTGAGCTGTATGAGGACATGCAGATAAACCAATTGGGGGGAGATGTTGGGTACCAGATTTGTATACATTTCTCTCCCATTTTCGCCCACCTTTCTATCTCTTTGTGTCATTATTATTCTTAAACACACGAGGTAAACCCCTTTCTCTTATTTTGTATGGGATATTTGATTAATGAAGTAATAGTCCAAGAGGTTTTAACTTTTGCAAATGTTAAATCCAATATTTTTACAGATTTGGAAAAAGAGGGAAGGTTACAGCTGTGAGTCGTGGAGTAGCTCCTAATTTCTAGCGTTTCTTTCACTTGCTGCTACAGTGCAAGAGACTCTGTTTCACCCCAGTAATATTTCTGGCTTTTTCATGGTTTCCTTTTGGTAATCAGGTTGTTGTTGCAACGAATTGTATAATTGTAGATATGTATTTGTTAGAGGAAATCTGAAATTTCCTGAACAATTGTATAAAGAGGGTCTGCGGGCTGTGAATCGAGGTTAAGCCCAATACATACAGATTTTGTAACAATATATTCTGCAATTAATTGAATGCACAACACTCTCTTGTTTTACCTATAATTTGTGAGTTTTTCGCAGCCCTGATCAGAGAGTTGGGCCCACTCTTCTGATCAGGTGCTGTGTTACCTTTCTTTTCGTTGGTTTCATGTTTAGTTGGGTTTGTCACTACTGTTACAGTATAATCCTTTAAATTGTTGTGACTGTCTTTTTAATTCTGCAATTCGTTTAATTGTTGTTACAGTGGTCTGTGTGTTCATTGATTAAGCCTGTGATCTAACAACAGGTTATGTGATTTCTCTTGCATATACTGTGCCATTAGTCTTGAAATAACTAACACCGTCAAGTTGATAATTTATGTGGAAAAAGGGTTTGAATATTGTTCACATCTGGACACCAACACCTACTAGGAAGAAAACAGGAGAAATCATGTTATGCATTGATTTCAGAAATTTGAACAAGCTCTCCTTAAAAGACAACTACCCTTTACCAAAAATGGATCATATATTACAGAAGGTAGTACGATCTAGTATTATTTCCTTATTAGATGGTTTCTCAGGTTATAACCAAGTCTTAGTACATCTTGATGATCAAGATAAAATAGTGTTTACTACTCCATGGGGAACCTTCATTTATGTGAAGATGCCCTTTGGGTTAATGAATGTTGGAGCCACATTTAAAAGAGAAATGGAAATTTCCTTTACTGATGAAATTGGTCAATTTATTGTGATATATATAGATGATATTACTGTCTATTCAAAAACTGATGAGGAACATTTGTTACATCTGAGAAGAGTGTTTGAAGAATGTAGAAGGTTATTCTTTTCATTAAATCCTAAGAAAACATTTTTTGGTCTTGAAGAAGGAAAGCTTCTGGATCATATCATTTGTAAAGGTGGTATTAGGATTGATCCCAGTTAAAAATCAGTCATCCTATAAACATTAAGGAGCTTCAATCATTTATTGGCAAGATAAATTTCCTAAGAAGATTCATTCTTAATCTTGCATAACTTCTTAGAAATATAACAAATATGCTGAAAAAGGATTCATAAATTAGATGGAGCATTGAGGCTAGACAATCCTTTGATCTAGTTTTAAAATCAGTGACAAAAGCACTAGCTTTGATCAGTCCAGATTTTACTAAAGAATTCATAATATTTTCTTTTACCTCTGAACATATTGTTGCATTTGTTTTAATATTGCAGAAAAATAATGAAGGATTTGAACAGCCCATTGCATTTTTCAGTAAATATTTAAGAGATGCATCTTTGAAATATAACATAATGGAAAAACAAGCCTTTGCATTAATAAAAGTAATCAAATATTTTAGAGTGTATATCCTATATTCCCATATAATCGCTTATGTACCAAATTCAGTGGTCAAGTATATTTTAACTCAGAATGGACCTGAGGGTAAAAGAGGTAAATGGATTTCTATCATCCTTTAGTATGACTTAAAAATCAGACCCACCAAGCTTATCAAAGGACAAGGACTAGCCAAATTGATGGCTGAGTCAAATTTTCATACATTGGATATAAAATTTGTTACTGCATTAGATGAGAAAGAGGAGCAGGTGACTCCATAGATTGATGGGGCTTTTCTGAACTCACCCTCGTATGCAGACCTCTTATATGTTTTATTCAATTTAAATGCTCCTCCTAGCTTAAAAAAAACAAAAGCAATATTTCTAAAGTTAAAAGCAGTCAAGTTTTGCATCATAGATAATGTTTTATATTGGAAAGATGTTGGTGGTATTTTACTTAAGTGCTTATCGAAAGATGATGCAGAAAGAACCATGCAGGAGTTCCATGAAGGTGATTGTGGTGGACATCTATACTAGAAAATCACTGCTAACAAAATCCTCAGAACTGGTTTTTATTGGCCTACCCTTTTCCCTGATATCCAAAAAAAAAGTGACCTCATGTCGTAAATTCCAAATATTTGAGAGAAAAGGAAAGATTTTTCCTTTGCCCTTAAAGCCTATATCTATTGAAATTCCTTTCCAGCAATGGGAACTGGATTTCATTGGTGAAATTCATCCACCTTTCTCTACCCAACATAATTGGATTCTCACATCCACTAATTACTTTTCTAAATGGATTGAAGCCACACCTTCCATATTAGCCTTTAATGATGTCATTATTAAATTTCTGGAAACGAATATCCTCTCTAGATTTGGTTGTCCAAGTAAACTTATTACTGATAATGTTGCAGCCTTTAAATCTAAGAAATGATAGAATTATGAAATAAAAACCATATTACTTTGGGACATTAAACTTATTACTACCCTCAGGGTAATTGGTTGGTTGAATCCTCAAATAGGAGTTTGGTTAACATCATTAAAAAAAAAATAGAAGAGAACAAAAATTCATGGCACAACAAGTTAATTAATGCACTTTGGGCTAACATACTAACTACAAAGAAGTCAATTGGCATGTCACCATACCAATTGGTTTATGGGATGGATGTTGTTTTTCCATCCTCTTTGGGAGTTCCAGTTACGAAGATAATTCAATAATTGTAGGTTGAGCCAAATGACACACAAAGGAGGATTAATCAGACTATTCAGTTGCAGCGGTCCAAGGAAGAAGTCTACAAAAAAACATAGCTCATCCAAGAAAATGTCAAAAATATTTTTGACAGAGGAGCTAAATATGATGATTTTAATTTGGTGACAGAGTTTTTAAGTGGGATTCTACAAGAGAAGACAAAGGAAAACATGGTAAATTTGAAAATATTGGGAAAGGACCTTACATTATTTATGCTTTCATAGGACACAATGCATTCTTTCTTAAAGATCTAGATGGAGAAGAAATTCCTGGTGGGCCTGTCAATGGCAGAATGTTGAAGAATTAATTTTCTTAGCATAAATATTTTTCTTATATCAAACTATTGTAAATATCATGATCTTTATTATTTTGATTGGGTAACTTATTGAATGAGGTTGACGCCCGTAGAGAAGGCCCTAAACTTTGATTGATATGTTTCCATAAGTACTCCAACAAAAAAATAAATGAGAGGCAGACATGGCTGAAAGGAAAACACTCAAGGCTACTCATCATTTGTTCTTGACACTTCACATGGAGAAGTGTCATCCCCAGTTGGAGCCACTGTTAGGGACCTATAATTTATAGGATCTCTAGGTGATTAAGTATTTTTTTCAGTAATCTTACATTTTAAATAGATTTAAATATGCAAATGATTTCAATCTATATATATATATATTAAAGAAAAATCAATAGAGGGTATATCTAAAAAAGATAAAAAGACAAAAATAAAGAAAAGTTGAAAAAGAATAAAAATAAAATTAGAACCCCACAAAAGAAAAAATAGAGAAAATAACATTGAAAGTGATGCAAATTCAAATGCCACTACTAATAGATAAGTCTATTTATGTCAAAAACAAATAAGGTTGTGTGCATATTGTTTAAAAATTCCATAATTACTAGATAATTTTTCAAATCATACAGCTTAATCATGGTTGAACAATTGTGAATTTTTTGTAAATTAGTTTAGAGAATAAATATTTTACAAACAATTTAATCTTGGTAAATCAATAGTTTTGCAAAAAATTAAATTGATTCAAATTATTAATCTGAATCAATAGGAGCAATAATTGATAGAGTAGATTATATTTTTCATAAAATAAAATAAAATAAGAGATATGGGTTTGCTAGTCTAAATGCACCCCTAGAAGAAAGAAATAAAAAATGTTAGTCTAGCAAAAGAATGGAAAATTTGAAGGGTAGGTAGAGGTGTTTTGGGATTTTAAAAGGATTAAATACTTTATTCGAAGTTTTGTTTCAAAATCTATTTGGCACATAAACAGGAAAAGTGACAAAAGCACTTTATCCTAAGTTTCGAATTGAGTGCACAAATGAAATATTTGATCTATTTTTATCCTAAGTTTTCAATTTAGTTGAAAGGATCTCTACCCGAAAAAATTTCAAGTCAGAGACGTTAAGGGGAGGGGGGGCAGAGTCCGAAAAAAAGTATTTTTCTTCTTGGAACCACAACCACATGGCCTCCTCTCCTCTATTTTCAGCCCCCTCTACCTAAACCATTTACCACTTGGTACCCCCCCCCCTTAAAACCACCGTTCCCCAAATCATAAATATTGCCTCCCTACCTGTTACCTCTGCCACCTCCGGCATGCCACTTCATACATCTGTTACGAATAAAATCCATTCCCGCGGTAATTGATCCATTAACGCATTTAATTAAACTAATGACCGTTAAATTAACGGATATATGCCATCTTCAATGGAAAACCATATTTTCTTATACAACAATGCAATTTAACCATTTCGACCTTTACTATGCTCTATTATTTGCAAATTCAATTGTTTAACAGGTTTACAGCGCCCCAGTTTTATCCATTGATTTGTGATGGAACCTACCTTGCCTCCTCCAACCAAGTACAAATCTATGTGCATTCCTGGTAAACCTATTCTATTCCAATTCCATTTAAATTACTCTGAAAACAATTGAAAATTCATCCTAAAAATAAAAACCAGGAGGAGCCATTTAATCCCTTGGTCCACCCTCCCATAGATTTAAATCATGTCCCCCTAGCTGACAGAGATTACAAAATCAATGTGACTATGTGTGAATTTGAATTATTTGAAATGTATTGTTGGTTATAAGACAAATATATTGATAAATTTGATTATATTGGACTTTGGGAGTCCAATTTTCCTCACTATATATTTCCCAACATTCACAATTCCCCTGATTTTATCTGAAAGTGTCAAGCCTTCTATATACCTAGTCAAAGATCAATCATTACCCCTACTGGTGAAATCCTTTTCACCATCACTGCCTAATCAATTGATTAGATGATGCAAGCTCCCTCTGTGGAAAATGGTACCCCTATCTCCCTACAATCCCTCAATGAGTTATACTAGAAGCTCAATTTTTCCAAAAGAGCTAAAATATTTGACCTTTTCTTACCTTAAAACACTTAGTTTCCAAACAAAAACCTTCCATACCCTTCCTCCATCTTCTCTGATCGAGTGAGACAAATTATAATAGTCATTTCATACCTTCTTGGCTATTATTCTGATCAGTGGATAGATGAACCCATTATAGGATTCCTCTCCATCTTTTCCTCAAACTGTAAACCATCCATCATCTTCAATTTCAGGCAATTCCTGGCAGATAGCATCCATGATCAATTTGTTAAATTTCAGACTGAGGAAGTGTTTAAATACTCCTCTATTTTAGTATACATGTTTGTTTGTTATCAGGCAGATAGATTTAAGTTTCCTATGCAGAAACTTGATGAATACAGAAACCAAAAATCAGTCACCTTCTAGACAACATTGGTAATGAAAGAGAAGAAACCAGCAATCAGTCACCTTCTAGACAACATTGGTAATGAAAGAGAAGAAATCATTTTCATACAAACAGTTCATTGAACTGTTTTTACATCTAGCCATGATAATTTTGAGCAGTACATCTAAAACAAGAATAGGTGAAGATATAAAGATAATTCTACACTTTTCAGATCAGGCCAAGATAGGAGACTGGTCCTCGTACCAGAATTACACAGAGATAAGAGTATATGGTTGTGAGATGTCTCCTTATAAACTCCCAAAATTCCTCCAAATGAGTATTTTTTCTCTGGATTATATCAAACAGATGTTGAATGTTGATGAAATTTAATTTCTATCAGTAAAGAAGAAGTCCCAATTTAGGATTAAAACACAGATTGGGCCCTTTATTTGAAATAGCGGGTCAGTAGGTGAGGAAGCAGATAAGATAATGAAATAAATTAACTTCAGCCTAAGATTTACTTGGTCCTATGATCCTCTGGGAAGCATTTCAAAGCTCAAAGTAGAGAATAAAACTACTCCTTACATACACACCCATAGGACAGAGATAGAAAAGTATATGAACCAGTTAGAATGGGTTGAGAACACATTGCAGGACGTTGAGGAGCAGCTAGCATCGAAATTGACATCACGGTCTCTTGTCCCATAGGAAAAAGTAGGGAAAAGGCAAAGATAAGAAGAGTCACCTTCACTGACTGACACTACAAGCAAATAATTCAAAATAATTTCTAGAAAAATGACCAAGATGAATACTAAATCTGATGCAGACAAAGGTTCAGAACAAGAGGTTGTTGTGGTCACTAAGGAAACACCTTCATCTTCTCAAGTAGGTGGCCAATCCACTACTTCTCCTATAACTTCTTTAGTATCACATGACCAACATCAGGCTATCTAGACAACTAAAGTTGTCCAAGGTGAGAAGGAATAGAGAGTATTTGACACATTCAGAGAGATAAAGTTAAAAAATAAAATCTTGAAGAACAACACCTATAGTCAATTCTGGAAGCAGACTTCCATTTTTCAAAGTAGGTTGTTGTCAACATTTTATTCTGAGAAAGGTAAGATGCATATGTCCTTCCTTGAGGCCCATATTCCACAACTGAAGTCAGTAGTTGACTACAAGAAGACATCTTTCAAATTTTACATAAAGGAAATTCATCCCATTGATAAAATGGATATGCACAAGCGGACATTTGAAAATATCTCTTCAACTTTGACTAACACAGCAATGAGTCTTTCCAAGTTGCAGGTTTCTTTGTTCAATATCAATTCACAGTTAAAAATGGAAAAAATCTCTTCTCTTGCTAAGGATACAAGGATTAAATCCTTAGAATATTTGGTGGTTAGGATAGGATATGATCCCTCTAATATGAAGGTTGCAGAGGAGATAATCAAAAAGAAGAATGTTGAAAGAGCAGAATTGAGAAAACAGCTGAAACTGTCAGCTACAGAAGATCCTCTCACCAAGAACATTGAGGAGACAGAGACCCAGAAGACTGATATCATGAAGCTCATAATGGAGAAAAATGAACAAATAAGACAAATGTAGATAGAAATGGAAAAAATGATAAAAGAAAAGGAGCAGACTGCAAAACTGTCCATAGCTCCATTGGATGGTGTACCTCTTACAACCATTCATATAGCTACATCCTCTACTACACAGACAGCAGATGGTCTAGAGCAGTTGACAAAGGTAGTATAAAATCTGTCTATTCAGACATAGGAAATCAAGAAACTACAGGATCAATTCAAAATATTGCAAGACCAGAGAACAAGGAGTGAAGCTTCTCATTCAGTAGAAGCATAATGAGCTTATAAATTGATAGAGAGATTGCATAAATCAGAGAGAGAATCAGCAATATGACAGACCTTCGCCCAAACCAAGGAAATCATCTATAAAGATATCATAAACTCCATTAATGATATTTTACCCTACATCTAGATTATTATTGAGCAAAGGGAGTTGATAAAAAAGGCTAATGATGCTATCACAAACATCAAACAAGAGCTTGGAGATATGCCTACAATAGCAAACAACATTATCAAGTTCCTAAACACTAATAACATATATGAGTTAGATTATTTGGGAGTAGATGATAGGATAGAAACCATCCTATAAGTGAAGAGGATTCTTACTAAGAAGAATCTAGTTGTTCAGCTGGAAGAAAAGTGCCACAGTCTAGAGATGGCAGTTAACAGGTTTTTCACCAGCATAGAACCTTTAACAAAGAAATGTCTACCTTCTATGTTTGTGATTAATAATAAGTTGATAACTCATGAAGATGATGTAAATAATTTCAAGGAAATTTCTAGGGACATCACCAATTTTTCCAGTATCAAGGGCAGCATGACAAGCAGAGTATTTTTAGAAGCAATGAGTAATGACTTTTTTATCCAACTTGAGGTAAATCACATCTTCGTGGTAAAGCCCACTTTTGCAATATATACTGAAGTCGATGAGATTTACCAAAAGGTAATTAAGTTGACTATCCCAGATGGATATAGATGAGATAAACTCTGTGAGTTACAGGATTAGTCATTAATTGGGAGACAATCATCATCAGCCAGCACACCAGCCAATGTAGCCCAGAAACAGGTCCATTCAGCAATTGTTTCCTCCAAAACAGTGCCAGTGTTCCATATCATCTCCACCTAGCCTATTCATTTGTAACAGTTAGATTTTATTTTCAATATTAAGCTAATAATACACTGTCGGTTGAGACAGCGTTGACGTAAATCCTTTTTGTAAAATTAGTATAAATACTTCGTTGTTCGAAGTATTATGGATTGATTACTAAGTATATTTTTCTATTGAACATTGTAATTTCCAATTTTCTGGAGCATCAATAATACAAGGACTTTTCACATGATTCATGTGGTGTATTCACTAGTGATGTTTTTCTTCTGTAACTATGTTATTTCATTGTTTTTCCTTTCTCTGCAAATATGAAAATCTCAATTGTATAACAGAAACTATGATGGATAGGATATGTTAATTAGAACACCTTATTCTGGTTGTTTACAATTTACATGTTTTCCATTGAGGTTAGGTTGAATAATACTTAATTGCTTTTCAATCTCTACTAAAATTCCACATTTCTTCCACTTTCATAATTCACTTATAATCTTAAAAGATCCAGTTAATGCAACCTAGTTTGCCCTGTGAGACTCCTTCAAACACTGCTTCAAAACCAGTTATATATTTTGACTCCATAGCCCACTTGTAATATAGCCATTTAATCTACCAAAAAAATAAAATAATAAAAAAAAACAATCAAGTATAGTCATAACTAGCCTAAAATTCATTAAAAACAAAGTTACATTTTATAGAGATATCCCTCTCTGAAGCTGGGAGGGCTAGATCCTAGATTCCAAAGTGGTTTTGATGTTATGCTCTGTGTTTATTCTCACAATCTCGTAAATTATAGAATGATATCACATTCATCAACCATTCATATATTCATCAAACATGTCAAGATCCATAGAAAATATACATCATATAACCAACATATATCCAACAAATAACCAGCATATAAACCATGGAAAATCAGCCATAATACCATCATCATAATCAATACATGTTATCATAGATCAGAATATAAAAATACCTCATATTAACATATGAAAATTTTAACCAAGTTAAGGACTTCCACATACCACCTAACCATAGATTATGTTGAACCAAATCTCTCTTTCAGCCAATCACTATCGTGCCATATTCCAAGCATGAATTTGGGATCTCGTGGAATAAAATAAAACAAAACCATCCAGGGCTTCCAGAGGCCAACTTCCTCAACCCTCAACCAATGATTCCACCTCATGGTCGAACATCACCAACACCAACCAAATTGGTATCTATCTAAGTTGTCCAGGGCTCTAAGAACTAGTAACTCAACCCACAGCCTTCCAGGGCTCGAGAGCATTTGTCCAACCTGGCTCCAAGGACTATTAACTCAACCCACCAAGGGCTCTACAACATTTTTCCCAACTAGGCTACAAGACTAGTAACTCAACCCAAGTTGTTCTAGGCTTCCAGAGTGTGTGTTCCAACCTACATCCATAAGGAATTATGAGCACCAATTAGAAAAATAACATGTGGAAAAACCCACAGCACCATGGCTATCGAGGAAATGGAAAGGTAAGGCTAAATCCACTGTTAATCCAAGCAATCCTCCATGCCAATGATAACACATATTTGGATAATCACATGCATATGCCATGCATCCAGAAATCAACAATGAAATAAAAAATGCAACCTATTTCATGCAAAGAAATATAGTTGTACCTTCTAATCCACCTGTTCCCATGCACTTTCCTGCTTTCCTTTTCATTCTTTCTATAAATCCAATGTATGCCAAAGTGCTCCAATAATTTTCTAAGTGTGCAAGAGTGTAAGAGAATGAGGGAATAAAAGAGAGCTCCAAAACTAAACTGACCAAAATCCTATGAACTAATCGTCAGAACAATTTTATCATTGAGGCCTCTATTTTCTTCATTTTCCTTCATTTTTCCTTGAATTTCCCTTTCATGAAAATATGTCTCTCTTCATCTCCCTTTGCTCCTATTTCCTTTATTTTCATTAATAAAATTTCAATTATTTCCACTTCACCTTTTCCAATTTCCATATCCATTAATAAATCACCAGTGATACCCATCACTAATTTTTTCCCAACATTCAACTTGGAATACATGTCCCATGACCTTGGTCTTTTATTTTTTACATAGAAAATCAACCAGGGGTGGTTACATGGCCCCTCCTTGCAATAAAGCAATTAGGTAGATAGATACATCCTTCTTGATGCCATAATCCCCAAGATCCTTTTTCGAATTTGATTACTTCCCCTAAAAAAGGAGTCTCATTACCCCTGCAGGGACACATGTCAGCTTATGAATTCTGGATGTGAGATATGATACATCCTCCCCTTCATAGGCCCTGAGGAAAAGATATTTTCCATGCAACTTTAAAAAAAAAATGGGAATATTGGGAACTCAAAATTCCCAACACCAAATTTTGGCTGGATGGATTGAGGATCTGGAGAAAAACGAACCATCCCAAGAACCAAGCCTATATAGGGAATATTGTCAAATAGCTAGCGGATAGTCTCACACCATTCATGAGGAGCTCAGCTAGAAATTTCATCAAACACTTTGCAGGGAAACTTCCTGCAAAAGTGTACCAAGATCAAATTAAATATCAAACTAGGACGGACACCCCAAAATATCAAGAGAACACATTAAATCAGTCCCTTTGCAACTATTCAGATGACCCCAACCATAACCTTTGAAGTTGGGTACCAATAACACACATGCTTCCTAGACAACAACAAAACCATGGATCCTAGCAAGCTCAAGTTCCTAATGGAGGCTAACGTCTCAGGTTGGAGCCATAGCTCAAAAATAAGTTCGCTTAATATACCATGTTTGAATGGAAATCATACCTTCATCAAACGATTTTAATTGCGTCCATTATCTTGTGTGGAGGAGCATTTGGTGGCCACACTGTTGTGACCTCCTCCTTTACAAATTGTAGTGTCTAGGCCTATGGTGAAAATGCTCTCCACGGACCTACAAAAACTCAAAACCCTTTCCTTACTCGCAATTTCCATCACGCTCCATTGTCCTCTCATGTTTTTTTAATGTTAGCCTCTCTCAAATAACAATAATAAATCCAAAATAATAAATTAATTAATTAAATATTCCAAGTTAGGAATTTGTGCCTAACTCTTGGGTTGTTCCTCAAATATTGGAGTTTGTTTAGTAACTCCTATCTTGGTGGTTTTTTGGTGAGAAATTATCTCAACCAAAGGAGTCTAAGATAGTACAGACTATCTTGGACATTTTCTCTCATCTATTTAAATTGTAAACTAAATTCTTTTAATAATAGAGAATGACGAGAATGCCATGAGGCTGAAGCCTCTTTCCCGCCATTGTTTTGTCTGGTTTTGTATCTATGTTTTCTGCAATCTGTTTCTGAGTTATTTCATTTCTAATATGTGGTATCAAAGCTTACAGTGTGTTGTGTTGAGGACCTGTTGAGTGATTTGTTCATTGTAGAGACATAGTTTGTTGATCTTGTGACAAAACTGCCATCGATCTGCATGGTTGTGTGTTGTCTACCTTGAGCCGTGAACTACACAGAGAACGGTGGTAGTTGTTGTGTTAGTGCTATGTAATTCATTGTGGTAGAGCATATAATCTGAACGTGGATTATATGCAATGTTGTGCATTGCTTGAGAAGATCTGTCGTGAGAGCTGTGAGCTGAAGTTTAATACGTTGAGCCGGGTCTGTGAGCTGGTATGTGCGTTGAACAGCAGAACGATGCCTATTTTCTGAAGGCCATGAGACCAATATTTTATGAACTCCATGAGCGTTGAACCGTGAGACTGTGAGCTGCGTAGAGAAAGGAGCATATTAAGCTAGCCTTCTAGCCACAAATGATTCACGGGAATATTTGTAATCGATACTACAACTTCGTATCTTCAACACGGCCGCTCCCACCTCTCTGCCTTCTTTCTGGCTCCCGTCTTCCACTTTGGCATATTTCTTTCTGAAGAATCTCCTCTCAAAGCTCGTCTCAAAAGATCCGATTTACTATGAAACTTTGATTGTTTTGCTTCTAGTTTATTCCTTTCTATCAGATGTTAAATAAACTTAGTTCTATCTGGAGTATATAGACAGTGGAATAAACCTCGACATTTTGCCACTTTTTCTTTAGCGAAATGAAACCATGACATTCAGAATGATCGACCTGCTCTGTAGTTTTTTGGCCTCTTTCAATCAATATATGTAATCCAAAGCACAAGTGCACATATTTTTAGTAAATGCTGACGGTATTATGTTGGAATTTGGGTGATGGAATCCTATTTGTTTTTAAACCGACAGTGAGCCATGCATGTCAGTTGATCCAATCCTGATGAAGCCGGAGTTTTGTTTACGTTTGAACAGCGATTGACATCATTTGAACTCGTACTCCAATTTCTCCAAAGTCTGGTCGAAGCAAATAACATATTTATTTTGACAGCCTTTTCGTTTGCGTTGAAATCTGCAGAAAGGAGCTTTGTGTTTGCTGGTATCATTCATTCGTTTGTTGGTATCATGCATAGTGCCACCGCTGCTGCTTTCCTTGTCTCAATACTTCCCAGTGATCTCAGCCCAAAATGATATCTTTATTAAGCATTGAGTACATAAGAAATCTCCACCTTCAAGTAATGAATATGCCAAGCTCACAACCTTTGGAAGCAATTTTCATCAATTCAGTACAAAGATCAAACCATCAAGCGAGCCATCAAAGCAAACAAACAAGTTCAACTCTAACACCAATCAAGAAAGTTGAGATCGACAACAAGCGAGCGTAGCTATTCATTCAAGTGAGCGTGAAGTCATCAAGTAAGTCAAGTGAGCACTTAAACAAATGCGATCATCATCAAGCGAGTGTGAATTCCATAGTTTAAGCAATAAAGTTCTACAACTCTAGCAAGTGTTCTCAGCAAGCACAATAAGCAAAAAATCAAGCGAGCGTGCCATTCAAGTGAGCCTGTCATTCAAGTACCAAAATCAAGTGAAACATTTCAAAGAACAACATCTACAACAAGAGAGCATGATTTCAAGAGTGCAAGTTAAAATGGCACAACATATTCAGTTGTTAAAAATTCTTCACAGTTTGATCATCTCAATTGATTAAGACATGGTGCAAGTCAGCAAAGAAAGTCTTGCTAATCTTTCACGGCATCTACAACAAACAAAAGAAACCATTGAGTTTTTTCAACTAGAGTCGCAACTTCAAAGGATTTAATTGCAAGAAAAGAGTGATACTTTCAAGTCTTTGAACCATCCAGATGATAAGTCATTCATTCAAACAGCTTCAAGTGTAGAAGTTTTTCCAGTTCAAATTTCTTCCAAGCCCATCATCAAGCCCTGGGAAGAAATTCACAATAACAAGAATCGACGAGGCTTAGGATATGTCACTGATGACACCAACTTACATATCCCAGATTATTCCAAGCCAATTAAGTTCGTTAGTGCAGGATTTCTTGCACAAATCACCTCAGAAAGTTCTGAGAAAGTTGCT